>PVJL010014079.1:0-29520 GCA_004026885.1 Lyroderma lyra | reverse complement strand
ACAAAATGGATGGACCTGGAGATCATCATGCTTAGTGACATAAGCCAGACAGAAAAAACAAAGAACTGCATGATTTCACTCATATGCGGAATATAAAACTGAAAGCAAAGAAAAAAAGAACTGAACAAACAAATAACCCATGGACACAATCGATAGTTTAATGTTTATTTGGGGACGAGTGGGTTAGGGAGGGGAGAGAGGGGAGGGGGTGGGAGAGTAGAGGGGGGGAAACTAAATATAAGGTGATGGAAAGAGAAGTCACATTAGGTGGTGAACTGATTATACATCAAGTTGACAATGCACTGTAGAATTGTATGCCTGAAACCTATGTAATCCTTGCTAACAGATGTCACCCCAATAAGTCTACCAATAAAAATGAATTTTAAAAAATTTAAAAAATAAAAAAGAATTAAGTTAAAATGTAAAGATGCTATTTAATTGCAGTAAAAAAATTTATGTAAGAACTACAATTTCCACTTCCAACAAAATCTTTGTACTTCATGTTTTACACCTTAAACACCGATTTAAAACTCCAAGTGGTCACATAGGATGATAGAATTAAAGAAACTCAAGTTCCATTTCTTCATTTTTATACTTTATTACCATTTATTTCAAATCTACGTTTTAAAATATAGAAACACATATGTGCTATATGAGTTAAAGAGACAACAGTGTTTGAACTCTTTGAAACCTTAACAAACTTTGCAAAAGAAGCACTTAAAGCTGAGTCCATATGTGTTGGAAGAAGAACTGTATAACTAGTTCTCCAAATTAACTTCTACATAGAGAACAATGTTTATTAAAGGACAAGCAATAAAAATGTGCTAATTTGAAACTTGCATATATATTATTAAAAGTCAACGTTGTGATTGTTTAGAACATAAACTAACAAAACTTTTGAGAGGGAGAAGTGTTTTGTTACTGACACTAAGAATTGCCAGCACATGGTTATAATGAAAACCAACATACTTGTAGTGAGTTTTATTATAGATTTTAAGTTCTCAATAGTTCATGAACCCAGGGCAGATCACACTCACTACTCCCACCCTTTCGCCAATAGCTCAGGTACCTGTTTAACATTGACTTTCCAAAACTTCCTGCAATGGGATGCTATCTCATCTAAGGTATGGGATAGTTAAGACTTCCCTACAAAGGACAAGTAAATTCTTTGTGGAAATCTTTCTTCATGGGAGAAATATCAGTATTTCTGACACTGTGCAACACTTTTATCAAGTGCTCATTTGAAACTGTGTCCTTAATCACCACCCCGAATAACACAAAATAAAAGCATGTGGCTGTGTTGGGGAATTTTTGTCATCTCGGTGCCATGTTCAAATTGCATCTGAAACAACACAGCTGCATGACAACATGAACAGGATAACAAATATCGGATGACACAGCTAGTCATGCGACCTAAAAACAGTTCGAGCCATTGTCCATTCAGGACAGGCAGGTAGCAGTCTAAGCCCTTATATTACTGTTAACACTTCATCTCAAATAAAAATTCTACCTTAATGTGGACATATTTGTCAGCTATTTCTTCTGGAAATTATGCCCAGCACAACTAAAAATGGTGGGAGAGGGGCATACATTTGTAACATAAATCAACAAATAAACAAAGGTTAATTCCATAATCTGTAAAACATAGCCAGGGTTTATCACCAAGATCAACACTGACTATGGCTAGAAGGTGCAGAGAGACAAGAAAGATGGGGTAGAAAACAATCATACCAAGTGAAAACCTGTGACTAGGAAACAGAAGATGGGAAACGAACAATAGTCAGTTAGAAACTAAACCTAGGTAAATTTGTCCAGAACCTCATTCTTTGCCTGTAAGTTTGAAAGCACATGCTTGAGTTGACTTTTGTTCTATTACATAGGAAAAGCACAATTTTGTACCTAATATCAAGAAACTGGACTCATCTTGACAGGAATAGGAACCAACAGAAAGGTGCAAGTCCCTTCTGCCTTGTCCAGCCTTCTAGTCTTCATCTAGGAATTTATTATAATTACAGTATTATTTGTTTACTGTTTCCCCTCTTCATAAGCCTTTAAGTTTCTTTATTGTTTGATCCACCTTTAAATCTGGCACACAGGAAGGATAAATTCAGGGAAAAAATGTGTGACACCGATACAGTTAACCGTGTAAGAACTGGAGAAGTTGTTGGAAGGTAAGAAAAGGCTTCATCCTGAGAAGGTAAGAATTTTAGGATAAACAAGAGTATACCTGATGGATCATAAATAACTATGTGATGGTAAGATTTTTAATAATTTTCTTACGGTAGATTTATAGATTTCAACCTAAAAGCAAGTGTGTTTCCATATTTTCTGTTTTGTTTGAAGTCCTCCTTTGTGCACAAAATTGAACTTTTAAAAAAATAAAATCCCATGAAAACAAGGTATATTGCTGTGTGCACAATATACTTTGAGAACTCTACTTCTAAGATTTATCTATTTCATAAATGAGTTTACTTTAGAGTAATCCTCTCCCACTGTTGACGGCAGTCCAAGAGAAGGCAGGTTAGATTCCCTGGCTTCTTACTCACACCCCCATTTTTTCATCTCATCAGAGCCTTCTAACGCTGCCTCTCAAAACAGCTTTTAAGTTTTCAATGCTGTATCTGACCTTCACACCTGTATTTTACTTGTAACATTCTGAAATCAGATAGGAACCAAAGAGAACAGAATTTTCTTCCTTCTTTTACTGAACATTGTTTCACACAAAAAGCATATGATGATCCTAAATACACATCCGAAGACAGAATCTAAAGATGCCAGTTAGTGAATCATTTCAAGGGGAAGAAGTGGCCTAACATACACACACATTGTGTCTTATTATGTATCACCTTCAAGCCTAATTGTATAAAAGGCAAATGCTTGAGGCCAACCAACAGAATACAATTGGAAAAAGTTATATTATTCAGAGATTATCTAAATATATAACACAGGAAGATAGTGGTGAAGTTCAAAATAATGGAAGGAAAGATCATTAGAAAGTTAAGTGATGCACTTTTGAAAAATGACCCATTCTCCTTCTATTTTCCTGCTTTTTCTAAATGCTGGTTTTCTCAAATAAATCAATCCCATGTAATAAACTTTAAAAAAGAGACCTGTAATACATACAAAAGCATTAAACATAATTTGAAATTCAAATTGTGCTCCAAAGAAACTGTAGTGCATTAGACTGCATTCAACATTTACTGCTATTATTTAGTTAATTTACAGATAGCAATAAGAGACAGTTAAACCATTAAATTACATGACTTTCTCAAAATTGCTCTTCAATTATGATAAAATTAAGCTTTTGTGTCCAATTATAAACATGGATAGTAGCCAATATTTTGCAGATACAATTCTACTATAACCAAGTTTAATTTTCAATAGCTTTTTCAGGGCTTTGGTCATTTACTGATATTGGCTGATAAATGTGTGTGTGTGTGTGTGTCTGTGTGTCTGTGTATTGGTGCTTCCGTAAGCTTTGTCAAAATTATCTCTAAAAAGGAGGAAAACCATATAACTCCTTGAGAAATACAAAGTGAAGACAAGTACTTAACAACTGTGTAAAATACAAATCAGTTTTGAGAAAAGAGAAATTTGAAAATAACCACAGAGAAAATGTAAAACAGGGGACTTCTCAGAAAACAGTACTAATTTTCCCTGGTTTAACTTTTTTGATATTAAAGTATTTGTGACTTACGAAAGATTTTAATCCTCAGTGATTTTAAAACACTTTTCCAGCCAACTGTAAACCTCAATAAAGCTTGGAGTCCTCGTTTTGGGACAATGTTGTGTAAAGAGGAAAAAAGTGAGTTTTATGCAATTGTCCCAATGTGACTTCTTTCTTAGCTGGTGCGTCTGCCTGTTTATGCTCTATGAATCCACTAGATTAACAATAAGGTTTCTACTCCACTCATGCTCTAATCTCACTGGGAGTCATCTCTCCAAATTCCTGTCTTGACCAATTTAAAAAAACCCAGGAAGCAAATAAGGGTCAATTAAAATAAAATAAAATCATAACTTGTAATATTTACTAAGATGACTAAATCCAAGAGAAAACCAATAATAATAATCATGAAAAATGTGTAGAGTTACTTCTTTTATTTATTTATTTATTTATTTATTTATTTATTTATTTAGATTTAGTGATTTTACTTCCATAGCTACACAGCATACGTTGGAGGAGAGTGTTGGCACCTGGTGAATTTGCAAAGAGCAGATAACCAGTTGGGATAACTCAGGCCGAAAAGACTGCGTTGTGTTCAGCTAGGAATTCTGAGGTGGTTCTGGCTAAAGTAAGTTTATGGCTTCGCATATACAAAAAGATGATATACTGGGGTCTGCTATTATTGCCCATGAGATAAAAGTGCATTTTAGTTTATGACTCTCATCTGTGTAATTTGAAGCAAGAGCTCTGGCCCACGTGGAGATGTGCATCTGCTCCATCCAACAAAGACCTGCTGGTTATTCCCAAGGAGAGGCTGGCAAGGAGAGTGAAAAACCTCAGTCAAAGATCTGGACACTAGTCTCAACACCTGTTTCCAGTTGAAACCCACTGAACCAATTTCTGTTTGCAAAACTAATTGAAAAAGGTAAGAAGTTCTGCAGCAGATTAAGAAGCAGAGCGCGCCTTGCTGGAGGGGAAGTTGGGTACTATACCTTAGGGGAATGCCTTTCGCAAAAAGAAACAGGCATTTGCCAGATCGCAGCCAAAATTCCATCAGTGCCCCAACTTACAGTCTGTTCCCTGACCAGAGGGGACGCAACCCTGCTGAGGACGTGGCCACCCAGGAGGAGCTGTCCAGCACAGCAGCAGGAAGCCACGGGGCAGCAAACAGAGGCCGTGCGGGCTCTCGGGCACATCTGAGTGGGAGAGCGGAGTTGCTCTGACTCATGCCGAAGACACGCGAAGGTGCAGCCTCTAGCAAGACCAGGGACACGAGATCCAGACGAGCGTTTCAATCACCAATCTAATCTGGCAGTTTCGCTTACTCTTCTAGCTTTAGAGAGTCAATAAAGACCTGTTTCTCTCTACTCCCTGTCTGATTTTGGGGAAAGGTTTACCCACTACTGGCCTGCCATTATTTTGAATGACAATCTAAACTGGGTCTCCATGTAAAATCCACTCACTGTAGCCTTTGGATTAACTACCAACTGCCTTTTTATCCAAACAATGACAATTTGTGTGCCAATGATGATAATGGCACCAATATAGAGTTAGAGGTAATCTAGATTGTAATTTTAAATGAATAAATAATTATTTCTGTTAGATGAAATAAATAATTAAAGGTATCCTGTACTTTGAAAGAGAACACCAAATGCAGTGGTTCTGAAACTTCACTGGATGTTGGAATCACAGGAGACCATGAGAAAGACTCAGGCATGGTTTCAAACTCGATCATTTGGATTTCATTGTCATGGAAAGTGATCTGGACATTGGGATTTGTAAAAATTCCCCAAGTAATACTGATGTGCAGATAAGTGTGAGAACTGCCATTGTAGCAACGAAATAGACTTCTACATCTTCTGAGGTTCAAAATTTAGCTTCTCCCTCTACTAAATGTGACTTCGGAAAGATTACATCAGTAACTAATAGCAATGACCTTGATTATTGTGAAGGTTAAATACAAAAACAAAGCAATGGGCCTAACACTTAATAAGTGCTCAATAAAAATTTAAAAATGAACCACTTATAGAAACCATACGAGATCGGACAAATAATTTTGCCAACTCATCCTAGAAAAAGTGCTACGTACCTCATTGCTGAGTATCACTACGGTCACCTTCAAAGTACTCCCCTTGGGAAGCCATGCACCAATGCTTGTGCCTAGTTCACTCTTCAGAGCAGTTTTGGAACTCGTTTTCTGGAACAGCCATCAGTGCTGCCATCATACCTTGCCAAGGTTATGACACCATACCAAATTGTTTGTACAGTGCTGCCAAGGTAAGTGCACAGTGGCAAGTTCACAAACTTAATTGTCAGATTTTGGGCATGACGAGAGCTCTGATGGCCATTCCAGAAAAAGAGTTCCAAGGGTGGACTAGGCACTGGCATCAGTGCATAGCTTCCCAAGGGGAGTACTTCAAAGGTGACTGTAGTGATATTCAGCCAAGACATGTGTAGCACTTTTTCTAAAATAGGTTGGCAAAAGTAATCGCCCAACCTCATATTTATGCACCATCCCAAACAAAAGAAGCCTGTTTACATGATTCCATACAAATTCTTAGGCTAATATTATTTATTCAAGACATGTTTACTAAACAGTTTGCATTTGTTTTCTATAGTTGCCACAGCAAAGTATCACAAACTTACTCATTTCTAAGAACAGAAATGTAT
Source organism: Lyroderma lyra (assembly GCA_004026885.1). Lineage (NCBI taxonomy): Eukaryota > Metazoa > Chordata > Mammalia > Chiroptera > Megadermatidae > Lyroderma > Lyroderma lyra. The sequence continues at coordinate 23,186 of PVJL010014079.1, read as the reverse complement.
TATCTTACAGTTTTGCAGGTCAGAAGTGCAATGAAGTTCTCACAGGGCTAAAATCAAGGTGTTAGCAGGGCTATGTTTCTTTCTGGGAGTTCTAGGAGAGTATCTGTTTCCTTGCTTTTCTCAGCTTGTAGAGCTCCCCCTTACCCCTTGGTCATGAGCCTCCTCTTCTATCTTCACAGCCAGCGATATTTCACCTCTCTTTTTATCCCAAGTCACAACCCCTACTGACCAACTCCAGCGTGAAAAGAATACTCTGATTTTAAAGCCTCATGTGATTAGATTGGGTCAACCTGGATAGTATAGGCTAATCTCTCCATCTTAAAGTCATAGGCTCAACACATATGTGAGACAACATATTCAAAGATTTCAGTGATTAGGATGTGGACATTTTGGGGGGAACCATTGTTCTTCCTACCACAGAATTGTTGTGTCTGTATTATGTTCTTTTTAAGTGTTCTCTTGGATGAATAAAATCCCCCCACTCCTTAAAATCTACTCCTTGTTTTGCAAAACTCCTTGTTTCATCCTTCAGTTCAAGTCTTGTAGAAATTATTATAAAATTTGATCCAGTTATGTCTACCCATGCCACCTAGTAACTAATAACTGTAGTAAGCAGTTAACTAAACCAAACCTGGATAGAGATAATAGTGATTCTATGCTGATTTGTTCAATTTTTGTATTTTTTCCTCTTAGGATTTAGATACAAATCTTTTACCCCATTTCCCTCAGAATGTTAGTGGATTGTTAAAAGTTCCTTCCCCATTGTAATAAATAGCACTTTGTTTCTGCAGATTCCAAACACCATGCCAAACTCCCACCAAACAGCTACTTGAAAAAACATAAGTAATGAGATCCCACCAGGATTGGTCATGTTTCCTGGCACTATTCACACCTCTCTGGATAATCCATCATTTCTCTGCAGCACCAATTGACCCTGAAAAGTCTGGGCAAGTTCCCAGAAACCTGTGAGCCAGGCCCTAGTATTCTGTCAGAGAGCGTGGGTATTACAACCTGGGAAGCACTGCCTGAGCAAACCTCCTCCTTCCAGCCAAAGCTTCACCTTGAAAATGCACAGAGATTTCTCCTTGGCCCTGTCTTCTGCCCATATGGCTCAGAAAGCCTAGCCTAACCACACCATCAAGTTCAAGGTCACCACACAGTTATATCTGCAGCCCTTCTTTATCTAATGCAGCTGTGACGCAGTAGAATCACTCACAGCCTCCTTTCTGCCCCTCTGGCTACTCTCCTCTTCAGTTTGTGAAGTAATTGATAACAGTCCATCTTTCCCCCTGCTCCTGCAGGTGAAGTGTTGGGGAATCAGGGCCCATGTGGTCTTATCGTGGTGGAAGATAAAGCTAGGTAGGTATAGCAGGGCCAGATGACGGAGGGCTCTGGATGCTGGGCTCAGGCATTTGGACTTGATTCATTAAATGATAGGCAGGCATTGCAGGCTCCTGTGTAAAGGAGTGACATAAAGATAGTGGTATGTTCAAATGAACAATCTGACAGTGCCATGTGCAATGACTTCGAAGCAGGGAAGAAATAGAAGGGAAGCCTGTTACAAGACTATCACAAAGTCCAAGTTGATAAGAGCCTGCAACAGTATGGCAGTGTGCATGAAAGAGGAGCAAAGATAAATCCAAGAGACGTCAGGAAGGAGGAACTCATTGGGCATAGTGACTAATTTTATATGGGTCATAAATTTGAGAGTGACCTCAAAGATGATTCAAAATGTAAAGCTAAGGCAGTAGGAAAATGGTGGTGCTTCAGGTAAGGGAGCTTGGTGTGGAAGTATGGACTGAGTTAACAGTAATTAACAGTGATTAGGTTAGTCCTTGATTAAAATCCAGCAATGGTTTCTCAGTGCAATTAGTATAAATTCTAAATGCTTAACATTACCCCCAAGACTCTTTAAATCTCTCTGTTTTTACCTCTCACAATCCTTCTGATGGTAATTACCTCTCAGTATTTTACATAGATCAAATTGTTTTCTGCCTATAGAATTGGTTTCAAGTCTGGTCAAACACAGAACTCTATTATTGTGATTATTTTAAGGAATGTGGGATGCAAACACAAATGCCAGTTTAAAAAAAAAAAAAACGTGAGGTGTCCTCTCTCTTTTTCTCTGGAACAGGAGCTATAAGGATAATGTAGCCTTGTGATTGCTAGTAACTAATTCGCCACTGAATGGAGGAATCACTGAGAATAAGGCCAAGCAAGGATGAGCAGAACTAACTATAGATGGAGAGAGAGTCAGGGACCTGAGACCTCATGTAAATTCCTAGATCCAGCCGAGCTCTGTTATCTCCACATCTTAGCACCCCCACCCCCACCCCAGTTATGTGCACTATTAGCTCCACTTGCAGCTTAGGCTTCTGCCACTTTCAGCCAAGCACCCCGACGATGCTCCACCTGCGCGCAATGCTTTCCTCACCCCCTTTGCCTGACTAGCTCCCACGTGTCTTCCAGGCTTCACTGGGATGTTACCTTCTCAGAGAGCAATGTCAGGAAGCGCCAATCTGAATTAGGTCCTTCTTTATTGTTCTCTTATTCTTTTTCTTTATATTTTCCATAATTTGTACTTATACAAGGGCTGTCTGAAAATAAAATCCCATAAATGTTTCTATTTTTCACATTACACGGCTGGATACTTTCCTGACAGCCCTCGTATATTTACATGTGTTTATCTGATGAGGACCTGTCTTCCTTAACATTATCCTACGCATTACCCTCTGCGACCTCCTGAAGTTGCATGAGCATGATGGTAATGAATTTTTTTAAAGACATAAATCCAAATGAAAGAAAATGCCACAAAACATTAGAAGCCAGAAAGCAGACATATGATTAGCAATTAATCTAGCAGACCTAAGAAAACTGAATTTCTAGCCTGAGAAAGGCTCAGAAGTAGTCTAATCCACACCTTGGAAGTCCTAAAAGACTCAAGAATTCTTGGCATGAGATGCTTATGAGTGTAGAAGGTCTAAAACGATATCCATTTAAGAAAGAGGTAGCTCTTTAGAAACTTCCCCTATCAAGTGGGTAGCTATTCCTCCCTTACCCAGCAGAAGGCTGGAGTTTCTCTGAATAGATTGAATCTTCTCTGGCCTAGAAGACACAGAGCACCATTGAAGTCATGGTGCAGGACAAAAACCAGGTGACTGAGAGCAAGTTTTCAAGTTAAATGTTCAAATAGGCTTCTTTCTCCATCTGGAAAGAGGGATTGTACTGCACAGGTGGAAAACACGAGCCACCAGGCAAAAGACCTACAGACACTGACCTTAGGACTTCTCTAAGTCAATGGCTCAGCTTGAATCACACATTGGCAAAGTGCCACCCATGGGGGCACAGATGCACCCATCTGATTCTCAGTGTTTCCCTCTCAAACAAAAATCAATATCCAAGGGTCATTAGGCCTTTGAAGAAAGCCTCCAAAAATAAAAGATAAATGTCACACCAAATGGAAATTTTTAAAATTTGGAGAGAACAGACAATAAAGAAATAGAAACATTTTTGAAAGAATTATTTTTAAATCCTCAAAAAAAATTAAAAAGAGATACTGCATTACTAAAAAGAAAACAAGACATTTTACTGGGAGGAAAGTGCATCCAGAAACAAACAAACAAAAAGAAGCAAACTTGTAACTTAAAAATAGAAGAGTAGAAATAATATCAATAGACAGATTGGAATAAAATTTGGCTAATTCTTAGAGAGGTGAACAAAAAAATGAGAAGTAGAAGAGAAAGTATTAAATTTAGAGAACCAAATAATAGAAATTTCAGGAAGGGACAAAGAAAATGAAGAAGACATCAGAGAAATAATTCAAGAGAATTTCCCAAACTGAAAGCTCCCCAAGTGTTCAACATAATATTAACAGATGAACACATACATACCTATGCTAAAGCACATCATGATGAAGTTCCAGAACACCGGGGACGATAGGGTTCTAGAAGTTTCCAGAGAAAAAAAACTATATAAATACAAAGAATCAAAGTTACAACAACACAGAACTTTCCAACAGCAATATGGACACTAAAGACAAGGAAACAAGCTTCACAATTCTGAGAGCTCGGCTCCCACCCAGAAGTCCACAGCTAGCCTTAGGTGTGAAGACAGAATAGAGACGTTTCCAAATGTGCAGACCTCAAAAAGAAAATGTACTTATCTCTGTTCTCAAGAAAATATATTCTGCTAAAATGAGGAGTTAACCCAGGAAAGAGGGGAAAATAAGACCTAGGAAACAGGTGATCACACACAAAAAAGAAGTAAGGGTACTTCTCAGATGATGGTGAGAGAAAGGGAGCGATGAGACTCAGCAGCAGCCTGAGGGTTTCCCAGCGTCGACTAACTCTGGGAAAGGGTTCATAAAAATGAGGTGACTCATCACTAACCACATTTGAATAGAATTGACAAGAGATGTACTGGAGAGAGATTTGAGATAAATTAGCAGAAATGCATGGGAAACTATGAAAATATTAATAAAAGTAGAAATTAAGTTTATGGTTGTTATTATTCTCCTTATTAATCCCAGAAAATATTAAAAGCTGCACAGAGAAAAATCATCATAATAAATTTTTAACAATTCCTTGGTGTTTATTATGTGACACGCATTGCTCTCGTTATATTTATTTTTATTAATTTATTAACTATTAATCATCGCAACAATGAGTAGGTACTATGACAACCTCATTCTACAGTTGTAGAAATGAAACACAGAGATGTGAAGGAGCTTATGCAAGCTCACCCTGAAGTCAGTACTGTCTCTGGGGTTTGAATCCACGCAGTTGGGCTCTAGGAGCTCTTAATTATTACTCCACGTTGCCTCTCAAAACAATCATAGAATAGTATATGTCTCTATTGTGAGTGTCATTTTTATGGTTAAATATAAACACTGATTATTCATTTGTCCCAGATTACAAAATGATTACTGTGGAGAATAGGGACAAAAAAGTATAGGTACAATATGACATGTGTGAAAGGAAGCTACATCATCAGCATCTATGTTGGAAGTCAATAGAATAGTTAAGACCTTAAAAGGAGTAAAAAAAGAAAATAAATAGCAACATAAGCATCATTTTTAAAGATTTAGTGATTAATGCCACCCCCCACAAAATCAGTAATAAAGATGAAACATGGTTGCCACAAACAGAAAATGGCAAGATATGGGCGATTTCCTTCAGGGAACTAATTTTATCAAGCCTCGTAGAAATATTTCACTCTTCAAACTACGTGTTTGTACACCTGTAATATTTTTTCAAAGCCCCTGATAAGGGCTTAACTTGAACTAAGTGCTATTTCAAACTACGATATGGGTCACCTCTCCATGTGAGCAGAGCGGAAAGGACAGAATGTGTGAGGGTCTACATAAGCCATGATAGGAAGCCAAAGGGGCAAAAGGAAGGAGAGAAGTGACTAGAAAAAAAAAAAAGATAAAATGCTCAAAGAAGTCCAATGACCTAGAAAGCAAAGGATAGAGCGTTGGGAAGGAGGAAGCCAGCAAGAGGGAGGAGAAGGGCAGGTCAGTGGGCCACACGGCCTGTCCCTGGCGGCTGGGGGGCCGAGGAGCTGCGAAGCAGGACGGGTTGCTGTTGGTCAGGCATCGGAGGGAGGGAGAACAGCTCGTCGCTGTGGGTGCGCAATGCATTCTGAAGTCATTTCCTCTGACACAGGAGCTCTGTGCCTTAAGTGCCACACAGTGGATTTGATATTTTTTTTCCCAGAAGTTCGCAGCCACCCCTCCAGAAACAGAGGAGGAGTTACCGGAAACCATTATTGGCGAGAAACGCTTTTGATGTGAGGAACGCGATACCGTTAGTTTCTGGTGATGGCAGCATGCCATTTTCTGCAATGCCAAAGCAAAGAAATCATACTATCTAGGAAATAATATTGTCATGCCCGCCATAGAAATTCCAGCCAGACGTTGCCCCGAGGAAAGTGAGCTCCTTTGGCTTTGATGACGAGTACAGAAGAGCAGAGGCCTGCTTCCCACTATCGATGACCCCTTGATCGTTGGTTAGATGAATCAAGAGGCAAGTTTTGGGGCAGGATCACAACCAGCTCGGCGTTAGACCTGAAGATAAGTGAGAGTTCACTGTTTAACTTCCAGAAGTGCACCAAGTACAGGAGGAAGAAGACAGAAGCCACCTGGCAGCATTACAGTGGAGCCTCTGGAATGCGACTGTGTTCTGGGGCAGGCAGGTGAGAGCATGCTCAGGGCTCCAACAAAGGACGCAAGTGACAGGGGAAGATGAAAGTGTCCCCACCACTTCCTCTGCAATAAAGGAGGGTTCCTGTCCCTTTTGTCTACTAATCAGGTGACCTGTCAGTTACCTGCAGGGCTGTCCACAGACTTTGCCACACTGACATGCTTTAGTCATGTGTCAGAGTGCTGTTAACTTGAAGTGAAGGATGTCAGAAAAGTGTACACTGGCCTCCAGTTGCTCATGGATAGGTAAGCTTCAATTATTCATCAAGGCTGCAGGTTCCGTGCTTTCACTGAGGCATGGTTCAAGAGAACTCTGTTTCTTTAAACATCCACCAGGTATGCTCTACCTGCAGATAAGGGCTTCTCAGGGTCCGCGTCAAAGTAGCATCACTCCTGAGAGCTACACAGCAAGAAAAAATATTTTGGGGAATCCTGCATCCATTCTTTCTGCATTTTCATACCACTCAGAGAGAGAGCACGCGTGTGTGTGCACACGCACACACACACACACACAACACGTGAGATTGAGGCTAGAATTGAATCCACACATTCAGTGATTCAGTTGCATTCTCACTGCTGTACCTCTCATCACTTTGAGAGGAATGGTAGAATCGCAGGAGGGAAGCAGTGGGTGTGGGGATGCAGCCAGGCTGCCAATGACACCCTGGAGGCAGGGTGGGGGAGCACTAGCGTACTCGCCTCTCATGCCTATGCCCTCCTTCATACTGTACCAGAGCAAAGGAAATGGGCACATACCTGCCTGCTCCAGCACATCCTAGATTGTAGATTGCTCCCAGGGACCAGCACAGCAGTCACTAACAGCTTCAGGTTCTAAATCTAAACTGTCTCAACTTACTCACTCCCACTGCCCCTGCCCTATATCAAGTTCTTATACTTCTCACTTGGGCTTTTGCAATAAGCTTCTAGCTGGCCTTCCCACGGCCTCTCTTTTCCTTCCAATCTAATCTGCACACTGCCTCCAACTCTGAGCATACACTTTCTTATTTAAAAGAATGTAATACCTCCAGAAAATTTGGTGAAATAAAGAAACTCAATACTTAAACTCTGAACCTTCTTTCCAGCCCCAAATCTTATGCTTCTATATACCTACCCAACATGCAAGTTAAACTGAGTTATTCTGTGATATCATTACTGCAGGATACAATTATTCTTACTCTGTGTCTTTTCTTGTGTTCTAGACGTGTAAGATTTTCTTTTTCTGTCTCCGCTGTCTGGCCCACAGACCACGTTGGTTCACATTCTTTGGTTTTGTTAAGCTCTATGGCCTTGAACAAGATAATCTTCCTGGATTTAGGAATAACTCTGAAAATTGTAAAATACACTGTTGTAAGGTGCTGTCAGAAAGTTTCAGAGGGAAGCATGCTATAATAAAAAGAAGCTACTACTCATCAAATGGTATCTAGTTTTAAGGCTTGGCTCAGAGGGGATCTCCTATAGGAAACTCTCTCTGATTCCTTCCTCCCTTCCTTCCTCCCTCCCTCCCTCCCTTCCTTCCTTTCTTCCTTCCTTCCTTCTTTTGATTCAACAAGCATCCACAGAGAAGCTGCTTCGTGTCAGACATCAGGCTAATCCTGGGCACATACACAAAAGAGATGCGGCTGTGGCCCTCAGGAAGCTAACAGTCTAGTCGGGGAGATGCCAAGTCTTAAACTAGAGGTAGCTACGGTATCAAACAGTCACGAAACACAGAAGTTGTAACTGCCTGATCAGACCAAGGAAAGCTCCCCAGTGATGGGAGTTGAGAACTGAGTTGTGACAAGGAGCTGCCCAGGCCACCATGTGGGATGGGGTCTCCTGGGCAGAGGGACCCCAGGAGCAGTGGCCAAGAGGCCCCTGGGGAATGGCCTCCCGGGCAGTGGCGCTGACAGCTCGGTAATGTGAAGCAAGCTTGTTTCAGGTAACCCTAAAAACCCAGCACCCCACTGCGAAAATCACTGAACCAAGGTTCCTAAGGTTGGGGTGTGGGAAAATGAGCTTCAAACAAGTGCCAGAGACGATTCTTGTAGCCATTGTATTGTGATTCATTCATTATCTTGGGGTCACAGTGGCCCATCGTGAGGCTTCAGACAGGAACTGGAAAAAACATGAGACGCTGAAAGCGATGAACGAGCAACAACACATTCTCCTTGAACTGCGGATTTCAAAAATGCATTTATAGAAAGTTAGAACAGTAAGCAGCATTAAACATAATGCTGTAGAGTTTATTGTTTCATATTGAACTATATTCATTCAAGAAAGAAAAATGCATAGGCAAGTTGTAACATAACACTTTATGTATGTAAAATCTATACTATATATAGTATATGTACGTACAATTTTATTTTGTAAGAAAAGTAAGTTTTCATATATATGTGCAGGGAAAGAGGTCTCGATGAACCTCAGTGTTAATGGCGGTTACCACTGGGCAGTAGGAGTTCGTGTAGTTTTTGGAGGAGATTTTCTGATTTTCCTAAATGAAAATGTATTTCATGTTTAATTTTTAAAAGCAGTATAAGTTCCTTTTCTTGAACACAAACAGCCAGGACCAAATTGGAATTCTAATTTAGAGACCTGCAGACCTGAGAACAAGGAGGGTTTGACCTCAGGTCGGCAGGTGGGGACACAGCGCAGACTCTCCCCGGGCAGCCAGGCCTCGGTCTGACCCGGGAAACGCAGCAGCAAGGCCGGCAGGCAGAGCGGGCTCCCGGGCAGCCTCGGGCAGGAAGGCCCTCCCGGGAGGGTCTGGAAGCACAGAGCCGAGGAGCGAGGCCGGCGGCCCTCCCGGGAAGTCCGGCCCCGGCCAGGTCCGCAAGGCGTCCTTCTGCGCGTGCGCGAAGGCCTGCGGTGCAGAGGCGGAGCCCCGGGTCCGGCCTTACGGAACAGATTGCCACAGCATTCAAGTGCCTCCCAGGGAGCGCGGATCCTTTCCTAAACCTGGGGCCCTTCAAATGTTCGTATTGTTTGTGAAATAATGCCATTCTGTCCCACAACTGTGACATGTTTTTCTACATTGTGTTTTTATAGTTAGCGTAATTGAAGGAGTTGTCTGAGACCCGGAATCTGTGCTCTGTATTCTATGCCCCAGATGACACTACCATCCTGTGCCACACAGTTGTTTTGTGAATGTCATTATGAATAAATAATGACATAAGGGACGCTGCTCTTTTGCATAAAATTATACGTACAATGCAGCTGATACTGGGGATGGAAAAACTTTCCACTCTTCCTATATCATATTCTAAACCATGAACATTGAATTAACTCAATAAAAGTGACAATTCTGACCCTGGGCTCTACCCATTACTCTAAGGGTACAGCTTGCAAGCCAACTCAAATTGTTCTCAGTGTGGTACTTTACGGAAATACTTATCATCTGGAAACCGTATGCAGTGTGTATTCTTAATAAATAATAACACATTTTATTTTGGTTTACTGAAAATTAACAGGGCATTTGGGAAATTGTTGTTATTGTGGGAGCCTGTTTCACATTTGCTTTGGCAGTACAATAGCTAGCTGTCTGCGCGTCAGTGGAAAACAGGAGAGCCGGTGGCATTAGGGTGAGCTTTCTCTCTGCCGTTGGTATTCAGGGACAGCCATGCAGCTGGCAACGTTAATGACATCCCATATACTCACAAGAGATGAAAGAAGTGAACCAAATTTTAATGGGCTTAACCACATGAAATTGTCATCTTGAGTTGATTAGCTTTGCACTGACACAGTAAGTCGACTTCTTTGCAACTATATTCCAATCTGTAGTCAAAAAGGCTCTGCAAAGTTTCAAGGCTTTTTTAATGATTGTCTAAGGCAGTTTAGTGACCATACTGAGTAGGAAGGCAAAAAGCGATGAGCTTTGGAGCGCCATTCCTACAAAGAGATCTGCTGTTGAGGTACTGTGTTTCGGTCTCTGATAGTCTTGATTCCACTCTAGCCCTAAATTTCGGAGACCTCGCCTGGAAGTTTCTACTACCTCCCAACATAACAAATAAGGGATAAACCCCAATATGTTTCATTTTAGTCGGCGAAAATACATTTGCACAATTGGAGAGTGAAGGATAATGGTGAGATCCAGGACAGAAGGAAAAATTAGAACTAAGAAGATGAGCAAAAGTAGCTTATTTTTAGTGGTTTCTTTAGGTGCTTTTTCTTCTTCTCCTTGCAAAGCCTACATACAAGGTAGTAGCTGCAGGTAAGGCGGGACACGCTGCTACCGGCAATGTTTCATGGTCTCTCAGCCCTGCTTCATTCAGCCTTGCCAACCCTCCCAGCCCTTTCCCATCCTTTCAACCACCCTATTTTCTGTGCTATGTTGAAATGCTACACGTGCTTTCATTTTCACGGTAAGAGAGAAATATTTCCAAACAAGTTCCTCTGTTTCTGTTGACCTTTGTTTCCCATTTTAGTGTTAAAAATACATTTTCGTTCTTTCATTCTTATCAACTCTGTGGGTATTGGGGTGGGAATTCAAATGGGCAAACTGAGAAACCATATAATCATTCCTATCTAATGATGCATGCTGTATTTCTTGGATTTAGAAGTTGCTTTTTCTTACCTAATCCCCTCTTTACATGTGGATAATTCTTAAACATTAATGGTTCTACCATCGATTTAGATACCCAAGTTGGAAACCAAAGTGACCTTTTCCTTCTCTCTCCTCATCCTCCCACCACCCTACAACCATGCCTCCAAACTAACCCTCAAATTTGCCATCCACCATGAGCCTGGCCCTTATCATTTTCCTCCTGGGCTATTATATCATCCTCATCAATCTGTCTGCTCTTAGTGTCCCCTGTCCCCTGCCTCCAAATCCCCTTGCTATGCTACCAAGACAACTTTTCTAAAGTAAAAAAAAATTCACATCCCAGATCTGCCTTAAATCCATGAGGAGACTTCCATTTTCTCAGGATTATATTCACCACATTTGCAAAGCCACAAAGCAAGATGCTTAAACAAGGGCTCCAGAGCCATACTGGCTGGGGTCAAATCCCAGTTGTGCCAATTACTAACTGGGTAACTCAAGTTGTACCTCAATTTCTATATCTGCAAAATGGGATAATGACAGTATCTACCTCATAGGGCTGTTGTGAACATTAAGTGAGTTAATACTAGCAAATGGCCTAGAACAGTTACTTGCAGTCAGGATATTGCAACTTTTGCTTTAGAAGTGGAATAAATCCCCCACCTAAAGCTTTGAGGCCCTTCACTGCCTACTCTTCTCATTTTGGTCTCACTTTCCATCACTGCCAACTACCCTGTTCACACCCTTCACCACACTGGGCCACGTGCCACATACTTTTGCACATGCTGTTTCTTCCACTCCAAATACCCTTCTCCACCTGGAAAAATTCTACTCAACAACTTATATTTTTACGATATTGTGGATCTTATTGCTACATAATTTATCATCCCTACTAACATTAAGACTTCAAGATTTTTGCATTTCAAGGACTACCTTGAGTTCACATCTGCTAAATACATACCTATTAGAGTTAATAGAATGCTGCATACCAGGCATTTACTAAATAGTCAGTGAATGATTGATGTTGGAAAGGAGGATGGGAGGGAGGGAAGCAGAGAAATAAGAGTTGCTAACAGTTTTCTCTGTGCCAGCCTAGATGCTAAACAGTTGACATAGATAACTCATAGGCCTATGGTTGGATACTATTATTATCCCCATGTTGCATATAAGAAAAACAAAACACCTGAGGCACAGAGTTTAGGTGATTATTCTAATGTCAGCTTGACTATGGAATCTGTCCATATAAACTTCTCATAAATCTGCCCCCAACTGGTCTCAAATACAACTCTTCATCTCTCAAATCCCTCTCTCCCACTGCCAGCCAACGCAGACTCAAGAAAAGGTCCCTTACAATCACTTGAGTGGCAGGTAGGCAGAGGGAGAAGAGCACAGAATCTCAGGCATGGGTATAAATCTCAACTCTAATCCCACTGAGACTACCATTGAGCAAGTTTTTTTAACATCTTTAATGCTCAGTTTCTTTAACCACAAAGTATGCATAAACAGTGCCCACTTCTTCCATTTTCTAGAATTATTGTGAGAACAAAAAATATCAAGTATGTAAAGCTACAACTTCAGTTATTTGCATAAAGTAGGACATCATTATAAAGCAGTTACAATTAAGCCTAGCTAGCCCTAATAGCTTCTTGGATTGGAAAAGAAAATTAATTAATTGTAATTTCCATTCTCTGTATTTTTGTAAAGACAATACTCTTTTGTAATAGGCAGGTTTGACTACCTATGGATGTTGCTTCAAAAAAGTATTTTATGCATGTTTGAAACAAAGGCTTTGAGGAACGTTGGGGGCAGGGGGACAAGAATCTCCTGAAAGTATAAAGAACAAAGAAAACATAATCCACTATTAAGGAAAGAGCAAAATGCTTTCATTAACATTGCACAAATAAAACAATGCTCCTTCCAGAATCAAAGTACTAATGACCCAGAATTCTGAAGTTTCAACCTCAGAAATTGGGAACAAGCAACTTTAATAAGCTCAACAATACTTCTATACATGTAGGTGTAGAAAATCAAAAGGAAACCTTGAAACCCAATAAAAGGGTTGGAGGAGTTTTGTGTTAAACTTAATTTAATTTTAAATATCTAATCAATTTGTAACTGAAGAAGCCATGGCCTCATGAAAAATGAAACTTTCTAAAATTAAACCTTTGTTTGACACGTTTTCACCTCATCTATTTTTCTTGTGTTCTGCTGACATTTCTGCACTGCGTGATCAAAGACCAGACCAAGACTTTTACCCCTGAAATTTAGAAGCAGTTATAAGAAGCAACTTAATTTATGGCTGTAAAGACCAAGTACGTTTTTCATATGGCATAATTAAAACTAGGTCAATAAGAGAAAGGAATGAGAGACAGAGAGGTTGTCTAAATATTACAGTGATGAACGACAAATCCACCTTGAGTCAATTCATCCCCCATTTCTCTCTTTATTTAACAATGTCCTCAGTTTTTGCATTTAAAGAATATTCAGTTTCCAAGATACAGGTTTTCCAGCCATTCCCTCTGTTTATGTGCCAAAAATTACAGATGGAACTAAAATGATCCAAGGTTCTTTACAATCAAAGGGCAAACTCATCTCCTGCCTTGACTCTGCTGCCTTTTTCGGAGCCCTCTAGAACATGCTCTGTATTTACTGTCTAGGTAGAGTTCCCACTGATAACCAAGGAGGGCCTGCGGTAGGGATGCTCATACATAAGCCTCCATGCTACAGATCAGAGAGGAGAATTCGGTCCAAGCCCACAGCTGGGCATTCCAGGGAGACAAAAAGAAATCAGCAAACATAACATCAACAATCAGGGGAAATGCTTTGACTCTGCATGTTCAGGGTTTTCAAATCTAACAGGAATTGTATAAAATATTCTCTGATGTGCTGTGTGGTAGATGATGCAAGGCAAAGTAGCAACTAAGGGAATACAGTTCCTCATACAAAAAAAAATAAAGAATCATAGAAACATCTAATTTGGTTCCAGAAAGTCATTCTTGTGAAACTCATAGGGCTTTAAGAATGTTTTGTGTGCTTAGCCTGGGTTAGCTTAGCTACATGGGTGAATGAGGAACTAATTGCATAAACTCCACCAAGTGTCTGGCAGCTTGATATGTTTTTTTTTCCCTTGTTCTTCCCACACTCACCCCTCTCTATGGCCACAATTCCAAACCCAAGTCTTTTCTAATCGTTTAGCTCCTTTCCTGGAGTGGAGAATGAAATTCATGCTTAAGTGTGTGAGTACTTGCAATAACACTTTGGCTTCATCATAACCGATCGTCTTCCCATCAACACTTGCAATCACCGGCAAAGCTTACTCAGAGGTGTGGGCATGAGCCCTGTCAGAGGAATGTAGTTCCTAACACCTACTGGATGGAGGTATCCCAACAAACCAAATTCTCCACCACACCATTTATCAGTTCCAACCATTTCTGCAGCAAATAAGTAAAGAAAGACATTTCTAAGTGAATGATTCAGTTATACATGTCTTTCGACACTTTGCATGTTGAATAGTTCTTTTTGGTAGAGTCAATGTGGCACTTGATGGCCTCAACAACCACAAACACCTGAAGTAATTTTCTTTGAAACAATATAGACACTTTCTTCCTAGCAGGCTGCAGAAAGTACAGTTGCAAATCATGGCTATAAGATAGATCTTTCCAGGCATATAAAAATGACTATTTCTCCACAAAACATTTCCATATACTCAATCCAGCTTTTGGAAACAAAGCTTCAGGCTGTCAAATCACACGGGTCTGAGAGCCTTGTTCTTCCTGAGTTGCTTACCCACCCTAGAGTTTCCTCAGTGCCTTGATTTAATTCCTTCCCCCTTTTTTTACAATCCTTCCCCAGCTCTTAGAATCAAGCACAGTACACATTTCCAAATGTGGCCTCAGGAGTCTGTGATCTGAACTGTGCTTCTCTATCCATGGCCAGCTGAGGTCTGCCAGGTTGGCCCCATTCCAATATATCAAGTGAGCCATGGTCTCTCCTGTCATCAGAACATCACGCAGACTGTTGTCATACCTAAACTAAGCTTCCCTAAATCCAACATCCACCAACTTTGACTTTACACTTGACATTAAAGAGAGAGAGAGAGAGAAATTCTTACAGACTTTTTCTGACTCCTAATATAAGCAATATTTCTTCCATGCATTCTCTACAGGTAACTCTATTTCTGCTCTCAAAACATTCATTGTATTTAACCTTGCCCCACTAGAAATAACTCCCTTGAAAACAGGAATTGTGCATGTTGTGTTTAAGTGCACCCTCAGCACCAAACCCAATGCCTGGCACGTAAAAGACACTGTATTTCACGTTGCAAAAATAAATTACCGCAGGTTAGGGGCCTGAAGCAACACACTTTGGGAGGCTTAAAGTCCAAGATCAAGGTACAATCAGAGTTCTTTTCTGGCAAGACTTCATTTTCTTGCTTCTCACTGTGTCCTCATATGGCCTTTCCTCTGTCCCTTCAAGGGGAGAGAGAGAGAGATGATAAATGGATGATAGATAGATAGATAGATAATAGATAGATGAGAGAGAGAAAGAGAGAGAGAGAGCTAATTGCTGTCTCTTTTCTTACAAGGACACCAGTCTTATTGAATTAGGGGCCCATCTTATGTTTTCATTTAAATTGAATTATCTCCCTAAAGACTCTGTCTCCAAATATTGTCACATTAGCAGGTAACAACTTCAACATATGAATTTGGTGAGGACACTGTTACACTTCAGTCTGTAACAGCCACTCAATACTTATCTGTTGAGTGAATGCTTATGTGAATGAATGATTTCTTATTCTGAGTTTTTTTTTTTTCTTGCTGAAGAGACCGTTGGCCCATGAAGGAATGTCTTTTTACCCCCAAACCTCCATTACGGTATCTGGCACATGGTATATATTCAACACCTATTTGCTGGATTGAGTTTAGGTTCAATCTTCAATGCAGAGGTGCCCTGTGAGAAGAGAGGTGTGTGTGTGTGTGTGTGTGTGTGTGTGTGTGTGTGTGTGTGTGATATCAAACAAAATATAACTCAATGGCTTCATGTAATCATACAGGATTCTAATTCTAAACTTCTGGGCAGAAAGCTACCCAGTGAGCTCCAGTGCAAAAATCAATTAAAGGACAAAACCAAATGAGTTCCTTGCAAATTCAATGCTGTTTAATTCCTTTCCTCCTTATAATGACAGATCATTCTCTGTGAAGTAATTTTCTTTTGATGAAAGGAAAGTAGGTTTCCTGACCCCAGAAAAAATATGAATTAGTAATTTCTCTGCCTGTGAGTTGACAAACAGTCCTTACATCGTGCTCCCCTGATTTCCAGCAGTGAAACAAATAGACTCTGAAAGTAATCTTTTTTTTAAGAGGTTGGGGAACCATATAGAATTCCTATAGAGTCAGACCTCTGAATAATTCTTCATTTTGTTTTTCTTCATGGAGATCTCAGTGCACTGTTGTCCATACATACCTAATACTCGCAGCCTTAAATGCAGGATTCGCTCAGCCAGCAAAACCAGACTCAGCAGCAGAGTGAGCACTCATCTGCAGAGCCTTCTCACCAAGGCCCTCTCCTCTGTCACCTGCCATTCTCATCAACAGTCCTGGGACTTGCCGGGCCTAGGAGAATTCTGCTCAGATTTGTTGCCTCTGACTCTGACCTACTAGGTAGGTAGGCTTTGTGGGAAGGTATTTGCCTTTACTTAATCTAAATTCCCCTCTTTCTGCATTCAGAGAGTGAGTAAAGGGTGAACCCATCTAATTCTATCATATCAACCAAATCCAAAAATGTCATTAGTCTCTGGCCTCTTCCTTCAATGGGTACTTTTAATAAGATTATGTCTCATAGACGGCATTAAGCAAAACTTCTAATGTGGTTGGTACCAGTCTCAGAATGTTGGCATTCTTTCTGGTGTGGACCCGGGTTGATTCAGCCTTGCCTAACTTATTTTTCTCAAGAAAATATGCATCAAAGCATTGTAATTAGCATGTATTTGTAGAATATCTGATGGAATCGATAGAATAAATTAATAATAATATAAAGTACAATGATAACAATGAAAATAACAATTAGTAAAGCATAAAAGTAGTGTGACTATTTTCATACAATAGTTCCTAAGAGTTAGTTTTTATTAAAAGCATGCATAGTCTGAAACCTACATAGTAAGTTTGGCTCTTTTCGACAAGAATTGCAAGGGCCTAGTTTAGCTTTTGGGGTCCATGCACATTTATAAAAGGAGCTTCATTCCACATACTCCAAGTCCGGACATAATAACCTTCTTGGGAAGTCTAGACCATAGTATCAGAAGTGCATTATATTGTATTTCACATCTTTCTGCTTCATCTCTGATGCCCACTGCCATTGTGGTAGTGTTGCGTGAGGACTTCCATGGCAATGTGTTGTGCCTCAGTGCATGCTGGGGGCCTTTGCCTTTCTGCCCTGGGATTCTCCAGTTCTAAGGATTTTCCAGTGCTGCTGTATAGAACACTGATGTGGCCCAGGGGTCTGGTGTAGCCTGTAAGCCACCAGACAGTGGAGTGCACTTAACATCTCCATCAGGTAAGCCTCAACAATAGGGAATGAAAACTAGTGGATAAATGTTATGCATATCTATGATTCCTCAGGTGGATAATTCCAAGAGTCATTCTATCTGCAAGTCAGGTTGATCTATCAGGATGAAACTCTAGGTACCCAAAGATGTAACCAATTAATAATATGCCCTTATATTGGCTTTTCCTTCTCCTTGTTTCTCTCTCTCTTGTACCTCACCCCTGCTTCCTGAACAGTATCTCTATTCTACCACTACTCAGGCATATGGCCTTGGTCAAGTGACTTAACTTCTCTGTACCTCAGTTTCCTCATCTGTACAATGGAGATAATACCAGCTACTCCATGAAGTTCAATGAATTAATATCTGTAAAGCACTTACAAGTACAAAGCACAATAATAAGTGCTCAATAAATATTAGTTAAAATAAGAGGACATGCACGTAGAAGCAAGGCACTGTGGGAAACCACAGCGTATGGGAATCTGTAGGTAATTTGCTATGGATAAAGTTTAGGGCTCAAGTTGGGGGTGGGAGAGATGGTTGGCAATACTGTCACCAGCTCAATCAGGAACAAGTCACGAGGGGGCTTGTAGATCGTGCTAAGGAATGCACCCCTTCTCCTGAAGACAACATAAACGTGTTGAAAATCTTAAGCAGGAAAGTGAGGTGATCGTGTTTCTGGTTTCAGAAGACAGTCATGGATGTGCGAGGTTTAACATCACAAATAGGAAAACGAAGCCATGCTGTGCTCACTCACTTGGTACGTGAGCAAGGCTGTAAGGTCCAGCCCGTGTTCGCCTCTCCGTGGGTAGACTGCCTCTAAGGAGAGAGTGGGTGGAGTTTTGTTTCTCTTTCTGCTGTCAGTGTCTATTATCCAATGATGAAATGATGGGCTTGGGGGGTGTGCTGGTTTCCTATTGGGCTGTAACTCAGCGCCACAGAGTTAGTGGCTTACACCCACACAGATTCATTATTATCTTACATTTGGGAAGTCAGAGCATGAAATGGGTTTTACTGGGCTCAAATCAAGGTGTTGGAAGGTCTGGCTCCTTCTGGCAGCCCTGCAGGGAAGCCATTCCTCATCTCCTCCATCTATTACGGGCCACCTGCATTTCGTGGCTTGTCGCTCTTTCCTCCAGCAGCATGACATCTTCAGACTCGCTCTGACTCTGACACCCACTTTCTTACACCCCGCCCCCGTCACTTATAGAAATGCTTGTGGTTAGATTGGGCCTACCTGGGAACCCCAGGATAATCTCCCATCTCAAGATCTTCAACTTAATTCTATAAGCAAAGTTCCTTTTGTCATATAAGGTAAGAATATTCACAGGTTCCAAGATTAGGGTATGGACATGGGGGACCAAGTGTGGCATCCTTCTGCCAGTATTGGATACATGTTTTTAGTGTGTTCTTTCAAGTGCCTCTGCTGTCCATATTTGTCATGGGCCAGTTACACCCAAGCAGGCCCCACTGTGCTTCAGGCTAGTGAAACAGGGTACAGGAGTCAGAGTCGGCTCCAGGGATTTTGTGAAGAAAGAGTCCTTGTCAGACTGGGACAGAAAGGGCAAAGGGAGACATGCACTCACAGCATTACTCCGAAAGCCCTTTCCTCTAACTTTTGCTGTTTAGGCATTGCCCACAAGCCACACATGACACCCCTTTCCACTTGGGAGATGGAAAGAAGTAATGCTGAGAGAACTTAAAGCTCACCCAAGGTCACAGCACTTCCTTGGTTAAGCAGATAAATTCATCTAACCCATCAGTGGCCCAATCTGTAACAGCCAAAGCACAATGCTCTTATCAGGGCTGAGTTCTTAAGTGTTTTAATTTATCCAGACCTTGACGTGATGGATTCAGAATACAGTCCTACATCAAGAAAAAATACAAATTTCACTTTAATTAAAAGGAAGCTATATGATAGCTATTATAATAACTACTATAATTTTCTCCCTGGTATTTATGAGTCATTTAATAAAAACCTCCTAGACTCTCAATAGTCCTGCGCCTTGCCCCAGGCCCCTACCCACCCCACTCCCCCACCCCCGTTCATCATTTCATGGCTGGGAAAGATCTTGAAACACATCATTATAGTTGAAATATCTGGAGGGTTTAAAAAAACACTTTTACATATCTGTATTGTTGCCAGAATATATATAAAATGTTAGTTTCCTGAGACATTAGATGGAAACAGCTTGTCTCCTCACATTTTTATTTCCTTAAGCTGTTTTTTTCTTCTTGCTCTCATTTCTAGCAAAAAACATGAAGTTTCCCTTCCTATTATAAGCTAAGAGAGCTACTGAATCTGCGTTTCTCATATAGCGTCACCCACAAATCATTTTCATGAGCCTGGTCACGCCCCCGCCCCTGTTGCTGCTTCTTTGATATCTGAGTAGAAGTTTTGCAATGCAGCAACAGTCTCATCTCGGTGTGAATTCCCACACCACCCCCCAATCCCTGGAGGTGGAGCCAATATTTAGAAGAATGACAGGGGCTATAGAAGGTGCTGGTTGTACGTTTTCAGAGAAATAAAGTTAAGGCTACATCAATTAGGCACTTGTTTTCCTCATGCAGAAAAGAACAAATCAGCTAGCTTTTGAGAGTGTGTTGTTCTGAGAAAGCTGTCCAAAGGTTTACTTATTATGCTTTTCAACTTGTTATAATGTTTATCCAACTGGAAGGTAAGCTATAAGAACTCGGCTGAGTTAAAACAAATCAAATGGCTTTTGTGGTCCTCTCCTGGTTCTCTTTGGGGAGCTGGGACAGCAACAATGTGATCAAATATACCAGGTGCCAGAGAAAGGACGTGCTTGAAACTGAAAGAATTCTGTTGACAAAAGAGAAAAACATGTCAACCATTTTTTCTTCATAAGAGGAAGAGGTAATTGATGTCTCGCTTCCCCGTATCCCTTAGGGACCATAGAGAAATAGGACCAAAAAAAAAAAAAAAAAAAAAAAAAAAAAAAAAAAAAAAAAAAAAAAAAGTCTAGTAGGAGAAAAAAAAAAAAGACCACTTGAATTTGTTTGGAAGACAGGATCTGAGCATTAGACTCCCTGGAACTCTGAGTGTCTAAAAGATTGCCAATGATCAGCAAATGTTAGTATACTGGGATTGAATTAAATTGTATTGAATTAGAGAGATTGGAACAAGAGGCAGTTCTACATGACAATGGCATTGTTGAGATATAACTTGTTTAAGAATCATTATGTACATCTGGTCCAAGGTGAACTCCAATGTTTCTTCCCACCAATGTTGAACTCGCTGAGAGTTAATCACTTCTACACACAAATCATCAATTACATTTAAAATTCATGAAAAAGCTCAAATTGCACAAGCAATAAAATTTGAAAGTGCGTTCCAAACTGTCAAGTAAACATGCACGTCCATATTTAATATAGTTTAAACCCAAGTAAGAAGGTGACACACATATGCTAGACTGTAAGCATTTGGGGAGCAAGAATTGTGAAACATCTTTTGTGGTGACTCCCGTGTGTAACACAGTTCCTGGCACACAATAAATGCATAACTCTTTGATGAGAAAAATGGATAAATGAATGTTTCAATGAATAAATAGTATGAGAATAGTGACCAATAAATGTATCGACAAGTAAAGAATAATAGTATAATATAAATGGTGAATATATGGAAGAATCATGAAGGCAAGACCTTAAAGATACTCCTGAAGGGAAAAAAAGGAAATGAAAATGAAGAAGGTGATGGCAGGAGAAAGAGAAAGGGAAGAAGAAAGGGAAGTACAGATGGGGAAATGGAGCAGAGAATTTGGAAGTAATAAAATGTGCCTACAAGATGCAGGGCAGATTCAAGTGTAATGAAAGATGAACATTTTTAAATTGTGGAAATAAGAAAGAGGATAGTGAGGGGATAACTGATGGAGACCTGTCAATGCCAGTTGTCCAACTTAATCTCTACTGTCCTTGCCAAACTCCTACACATTTTGGTCCACATCAAACTCTTCTTCCAGGCTCCTACATCATCAATGGTACCCTCAATCAGATGCTGTCTGACCTCTATCTCTGTTGTTTTCATTTGTTTTAGTCTTAACTGCTGCAAGCAGATAGTAATTTTTTAGGGACTCTTCCTTGGCACCTCTAAAGTCACGTCTGCTGCAGACCTGTGCTTTTAAACCAACAAGAAGACCCACACATTAGTCCCCAGCACCCCATAGAGAGGGCCTCTCGCCCCCATCTGTGTTGGCAGCAATATCCCTGGACCCTCCATTCTCATCCTTCACCAACGACCACTTGGAGACATCTGTGTCTGGTCCCATCTCTTAGTCCTGTCTTGCCTTGCCATTTTTTCTTTCCCCTTGGAGTTCGTACTTTCTTGTGGACCCTGTAGCCCCTGACCTTTGGGTCTGCCCCAGCACTGTGGTGTGGATCCTCTCACCTCTGCCCCCTGCTTGAGGCTGTCGTGGACAGTTATCCATCCACGTGTAACTTCCAGCCTCCTGTGACTCATCTCCTCGCCTTGACCTGCCAACTATCTAATTCAGAGGAAATTAGGCAGTATCTAATATAACATAACACCAGGTCTTAGAATATATATATTCTTAATAAATATTTTAAATAGTTAATTAATTAATTTATATAATATTTGGCTTTTTTTTTTTTTTACTTCTAGCAGCTATGTAAGTTTTTATGGATTGGGGATGTAATGCATATCCACCAGCAGTCTTGAGCATAGACAACACACACCCCTACTGAGACAAGTCTCCCAAAATCAAAGAACAATTCCTTTGATCTTTACTGAGGCAGCTTACTTTGAGGGGCCCATGAACCAAGGGCAGAACTATCCACACATGAGCTGCATCTTAAACATAGTGCATGGTGAGAACTCTGTGTAACTTCCCTGTAAGTTAGACAAGTACTTATAATGAAAGGTTTGTGAGTTCAGAAAGCCCCGGGGTATTCAAAAAGACAGTTCAGCTTCCTGTCTGGGAAAAAAAATGACAGCTCTCCTCACTGGGATTAAGCTTCAGATATTTAAGAGTGAAAAGAAGGAAACTTCTGAGCAATGCATTGGAGTTACTGCAGGAAATTTGGTGCCTCATGAGCATTACCCCTGAGGAATCAGGTGCCTAATGTATTGACAGTACACAGAACTGTTGAGCATCATTTCAGGAAAGAATGATGCCTTTCTCACTCCAAGAACCATCACAGAGGATGTACTTACTCTAACTCCTGGATGGGTGACATGATAGCCTATACACTCACCTTCCTCTACAAGAGTATTTCCTAAAGATTTCAAAATGCTTCCTCTCTTTCCAGCTCTACTACCTCTGCTGAAGTCTTTCCACCCTTCCATCTCATTTGGATGGCTGCAGTCATTCCAAACACGTTTCTTTACCCTGGAACTCACTCACCTTGAAGCCAGAAAGTGACCAGAAATGCAAATCTCTTTCCTCCTCCACTAAAAATCTTCCAACAATTCCCTGTTGCCTGAATAATAAAAACCAAGCTACCTATCGTGGCATAGAACATTTTCCATGAGCTGGCTTTTGATCCCAGAGCAGTGTCTCCCCACACAACACCCACCTGAACTTCTGCCTTCTCTTTTTCACTCCAGCAATATTGAATTATCGGTAATTCCAGCTACACCCTATTTGAAACTGCCGTAGTTGTACTTTTCTATTCCTTCTTCATGTGGAGATGCCATTATTTCTTCCTTTCTTTCTTTCTTTTTATTGTTAGACGTATTGGGGTGACATTGGTTAACAAGGATTACATAGGTTCCAGGCGTACAGTTCCACAGTGCATCATCCACATGTTGCATTGTGTGTTCACCACCCAGAGTCCATGAGTTTTTGTTTCTTTGTTGCTTTCAGTTTTATATTCCGCATATGAGTGAAGTCATACAGTTCTTTGTTTTTTCTGTCTGGCTTATTTCACTAAGCATGATGATCTCCAGG
>PVJL010014078.1:0-29506 GCA_004026885.1 Lyroderma lyra | reverse complement strand
TTCTACCACTCAAAAGTTCCAGAGGCTGGCTCCCAAACTCCTTCCGTCCCCAGCTTCCCAGTCTCTCTCCCCTCCCCCAAACTGCGCAGCTCCGAATAGTCAGCAGGGATCGCGTCCCGTGTGGTCCGTCTCTGCTCCCTTCCCTCTCCCCGACTCGCCCCTTTCTCGCCAGCCTTCAGGTTTACTTGCGATTTGTGGAATTCTCAGCAGCCGGTTTGTCACTCAGGATCCGCTTTCTTGGCTCCTGGTCGGCCGTTCAATTGTGTTTTCTGGGAGAGGCTTTAGGAACCTCCTCTCCAGTCGCCATCTTGTCTTCTCTCCAACCTCTTGTTTTTAAAACAGCTATTTTTAAATACTGATATTATTGTTTAATGCCAATCTTAATGTAAAATATTAATAGTACAAATTGGATAAGTAAAGAAAGAAACATTATTTCACTAAAAGTACATACCACAAACTTAATTTAAAATATTTTAACACCATTAAATATTGGTAATAATGATCAAATATTTAAATAACTTTATTTATTAATAATATTATCTGAGAAGTCTATAATAATTATAATGCACATCACTGGCTGATTGAAACATTGTTAGTGAGATCCATGACCTTGCTTTGATGCACTGAGTTTCTTGAAATCAGGCTCAAAAGATGCAAGAAAGAGTCTTAAATCTAGGCTTGCATTAAGCTTGTTATGGTACTTCCATTTTATGAAGGTGTAAGAAGAATAAGCTCTCTCCATTAGTTCAATATTAGTAAGTGGTAAGAAGTATTTGAGTACTTTCTCACTGATCCATTTGTATTCCTCACCGACATTCACCCAGAAGGTAGTAAGTTTCTTTCTTTTAAAATCAGAATTTAAAAAATAATCAATTGAAAGTTTGATAAACTGCTCTTTTTTATTGATTGATATTTTAGCTACTTTCAAGAATTCTTTATTGAAGGGATCTGCAATCCAGTTGTTTCCTTTTCCATGTATGTTGAGAGAAGTGCTTATCAAAAGATACTTAAGGACCTTCCAAGTGACTTACAATATTCTCTTTCATGTTTTGGGATAAACGCAAATCATTCTCAGATAAGAAGTTGTGCAGAATTTCAAAAGCTTCAGGCTGAGCTCTTTCAATGTACACTTGCCATGAGTCCACTTTTTTAATCATTGACTCACATTTGTTGGTTACTTTGAATATAGCGATTGAGTTGTTTTGAAGTTTCAAGTTGAGTTTGTTTATTTCTGAAAAATATGCAAGGTTTTGAAGCCAATCACTGTTCCAAAAGTTTGGAATGAGAGAGAAATGATGGTCTTCAAAAAATACCTGGATTTCATGCCTAAGTTCAAACATCCATGTAAGTAGTTAGCCACAAGATAGCCATGTTAACTCTGTATGCAATAGTAATGTGCTGTGAATACTGTTCATTTCTTCACACAACACCTTAAATGATCTGAAGGTTTGTGGTTGTGAGTTAATGAAATTTACAACATTTACAGTCTCAGAAGTCACATTAGGTGGTGAACTTATTATACATCAAGTTGACAATGCACTGTAGAATTGTATGCCTGAAACCTATGTAATCCTTGCTAACAGATGTCACCCCAATAAGTCTAACAATAAAAATGAATTTAAAAATAAATAAATAAATAAATAAATTTTTAGAAATTAAAAAAAAAAAGAATATCTTTAAGTTCACTAAAAAAAGACTTGAATGCAAGACTTTGTGTATTAATGTAGCAGACACTCCATGGTAAATGGAGACTTACTTCTTTAATTTGGCCACATAAACTTATCAAACAACCTGAAATAGATCTACATCTGTTAGTGTATACACCAAAACAATTCAAACAATTAATTTCTTTTTTAATGAAATGACTATTGATTGTCTTAAAAAATCTTCAACTGTGGTACCCTCTGTCAATGAACAACAAAGCAACAGCTTTTCCTCAATTTCATTTCCTACCAAATACATCACAATGATGAGCAGAATAGATAAATCAGCAACATCTACACTTTCATTAATCTGGATGGAAACAAATTTACTTTTGCTAATTCTATCCAGTACTACGGCTTCAACATTGTCAGACATTTTCTGAATTTGTTGAGACATTGTATTATTTGAAAATAAGGTAGTGCTGATTTTGTGGCCATGTTCTTCCCCCAAAATACAAAAAGTGGTATGCTTAATACAAGAAGAAATTAAACCTTCAGCTGTGGTGTGGTTTTTACCACATTTAGCTATGTGATAAGCAATATGGTATGAAGCCTTAACTGAAATCTCATTGTCTACTTTTCCTGATACCATGCATGAAGTAAGAGTTGGATTCTTTCTTTAGTGCCAAAAATAATGTATTTTGTTTTTTAAATGAGAGAATGAATACCTTTTGTGATTGCAAAGAAAAAAATGGAATACATGGGAATTAGCAAAGAAAATGACAGACTTATACACAGAAAACTATAAGACACTTTTGAAATAAATTGAAGAGGACACAAAAAAATAGAAAGATATTCCATGTTCACTGATAGGAAGAATTAAATTGTTAAAATGTCCATATGCCCAAAGCAATATACAGATTTAATGCAATTCCCATTAAAATCCCACAAATGTACTTCCATGAAATAGATTTTTAAAATGATCAGATTTTTATAAAACCACAAAAGAACTCAAATTGCCAAAGCAATACTACATAAAAAAAATTATAGTAAGGCTGGTGATATCACCCTTCCTGATTTCAATTTATACTACAAATCATCAATAATCAAAACAACTTGGTATTGGCAGAAAAACAGACACAAAGACCAATGAAACTAAATAAAAATCCCAGAAATAAATATATAAATGTATGGTCAAATAATTCTTGATAAAGAATAGAAAAACATGCAATGGAGAAAATAAAGCCTCTTCAGTAGAGAGTGCTGGGAAAACTGGAAGAACATATGCAAAAGAATGGATCTGAGCTCTGAAATGTTAGCATATCTAAGAATAATTCAAAGTGGATTAAAGACCTCTACATAAGATTTGAAACAATAAACTTTATAGAAGAAAACTTTGATGCTAAACTTATAGACCTCAGGCCCAATGGAAACTTCATGAAACTGACCTCAAAGGCAAGGGAAGTAAAGGCAAAAATAAATAAATAAGACTATAGCAAATTAAAAATCATCTGCGTGGCACAATAAACCACCAACAAAGCAAAGACACAGCCAACTAAATATGAGAACTTATTTGCAAACAATGCATCTGATAAGACTCTAATATCTAAAATAGAGAACCAGTATAACTCAAAAACAACAACTACAACAAAAAATTCAATTAAAAAGTAGACAGGGCCTGGACAGTTTTCGTATGAAGATATACAAATAGCCAAAAGATATATGAAAAAATAGTTAATCTCATTAGCTATCATGGAAATGCAAATCAAAACCACAATGAGATACCACCTCACACTTGTTAGAATGGCTTTTGTCAACAAGACAAGGAATAAAAAGTGCTGGAGAGGCTTTGGAGAAAGAGGATCTGTTGCACACTGCTCGTGAGAATGTAAATTGGTACAACCACTATGGAGGACAGTGTAGAAGTTCCTCAGAACACTGGAGATGGAGTTACCATTTGATCTGGCAATCCCCCTTCTGTGTATCTACTCCCTAATTTGAAAAACCTTACTCTGCAAAGACTTTTGTACCCCAATGTTCATCACAGCATTGTTCATGGTGGGTAAGACATGGAAGCCACCAAAGCGTCCTTCAATAGATGACTGTATAAAGAAGTTGTGGTACATATACACAGTGAAATATTACCCAAGCTATAAGAAAAGAAAAAATACTACCATTTGCAACAAAATGGATAGATCTCAAGAACATCATGCTAAGCAAAATAAGCCAGACAGAAAAAAACAAGAACCATGTGATTTCACTCATATGTAGAATTTAAAACTTAAAGCAACAAAGGAAAAAACAAACAAACAAACAAAACTCATGTACACAGTCAATAATTGCTTAGTGGTCACCTCAGGGCAATGGGGAAAAGGGTGGGAGAAAAATAATGGTGTGGAGGAGGTGGAAAGGAGATACAAATATATGGTGATGAAAAGAAAACTGACTCTGGGTGGTGAAAATATAATCCAACACATAGACGATGCACTGTAGAAATGTACACCTGAAAACTGTGTGATTCTTTTCAACCAATGTCAC
Organism: Lyroderma lyra; assembly: GCA_004026885.1. Lineage (NCBI taxonomy): Eukaryota > Metazoa > Chordata > Mammalia > Chiroptera > Megadermatidae > Lyroderma > Lyroderma lyra. Next base: position 25,325 of record PVJL010014078.1, on the reverse strand, counting down.
TTTATAAGTCTAACAATAAAAAAATAATGTATTTTTTGACACATAGGATGTTTAGTTTCTAAATGTCACATGAGTAGAGAGGGTTTCATTCAAATGTTGGATTGTATTTTCCCTTACACAATATACAAAGTTTTAGGACAGTCATCATCCCTTATGAATAAAAACCCATATTTAATATATTCTTCAGAGTATGTGTGTGTGTGTGTTTAGTGTCTGAAGCATGTACCTTTTTACTATCTTTCAATGTGGGTGTACTCATAAGTGCAAACATGTATTGAGAAGTACTTAGTGATGGGTTATAATCCACATCAAGATTTGTTTTTTTAATTGCTCTATTTTTCAAACATTTATGCATAACTGACATACTTAAAAATCACTGAGCAAAATAACCAACTATGTTAAACATTAAATAAAAAACTACTCAAAAAGAATCATGATTAAAGACAATGCACTTACCTTTACTCAGGCAGTAACTAAACTGATCCAATAGTCTAGCTACACATTTATGTATATGTTTATGGAAGTTCTAGAAAGATTCCAACTGGATTATTCTGAAACTGCCCATATCAATTGATAGAAGAGCAGTTTGGGGGAAGGGTTCATAGCCACACCCTCACCAATCATCATTTCTTAGTGTGACCAAATTTTGAAGTGTTTCCATGAACAGTGATTCAAAATTAACATTGCTTGTCCCATAACTAGTGTTTTACAGTTTTCTTTCTTTCTTTTCTTTGCTATTACTGATTATTTTTTGCATACCTCTGAATGGTCCAGCATGTATTTCTGGGGGTACATGTACCACTGCTTGGGAACTGATGGTTTAGAATCATCTCAGCTTTTCTAATTATTTTTGTTGCCCTGGACATTTACTTGGTTTTCTGGATTTTCTGTTATACATAAAAATATTTTAAAGCTCTCATTCCTCAAATTAACTTTTTGCCAAATTCTTCTACAGTTTTTCATTAGGTTCATTGTTTTTTCTCTATTATAATCCCAGTGACAGCCAATTATTAATTTGCCTGTGTTAAAGAAGTGTCTTTTGCTTAGCTGCTTCTCTGTCCTGGGGGAGTTCTGGGTAGAGTGAAACAAAAGCAAGTTTCTTGCATCAATCTTTTAAGGAACCCCCAGACAAGTTAAAACAGAATGCAATACTTTGGGAATAAAGCTCTCTTTTTTCTCTTTGGAAGGTATCTACAACTTAATATTTGACTGCCTTCTTCAAAACTGTTGCAGCCTAAATATTATCCACATATTATATGGTATATAATCAGAGACCTAGGCTGAAGTCTAGAGAAGTTCAGTGAATTTCCAAAGTCTCACTAGCAGCAAGTGAAAGTGACATTACTTTTAATTGAGTCTTTCTTACTCTGGAGATTATGATTTTTCCATGCTATGTGTTTTCTTACATGTCCATTTATTCTTCATACTAGGTCAAGATAGTCTCAGTATATACCCTTTCTTTATTTTCCATGCTCACTTGGTCTTTGATTAATGTTACATATTTAAGAACTCTGTCCACATAGTCCACTAGTAACTTTCTACTATCTTTCTATTAACTATAATTTCCCACAGGTTTGGTTACTTCTTTGTTCCTAGTCTGCCTTGTGAACTAATCTAAATTATACTGGAAACATACTGTAATAGTATAGATTTCTGTCTATTAATTTCACTTGCCTCATGTATGTCTTAATATGCAATAAAGATTTTATTCTCTGATTATTTGGTATTATCCATTTCTTTTTCTTTTTCAATAATATCTATTATTGGCTAGTTGAACCTTTATAACCTATTTTTTGTGTTCATTGTATATGTTTTTCTTTATTTATTTTTTTCTTCTGTACTCTTATATTGGTTTAAAATGTTGTCCTTTCCATCACTGACTAAATTTTCTTCAATGTCAAGTCTGTTATTTATTCTTATTAAAGCAGATTTCCTATAGCTTGCATAGACTGTTGGCACATAACAGTTATTCAACAAATTCTAGTTTCTTACTTTACATGTGAGTACAAGCAACAGAATGTCACATTTGGGTAGGGTCTTTTGAAAGCATCCTTGATAGGAACCTAATTTTAGACTTAAAAATGTGAGAAAAAGTTATTTAGAGACTCAACCACACTACCTGAAAAAATCTGAGTCAAAACAGCTTCAATGTGTAGCTCTTTGATGACCTCTGAAGCACTATTAGCATCAACGATGAAGTAGCACAGGGTAGCAACCTGAGTTACTTTATGACCTAGGAGAAATGATTATCTAAGCTCCAGAAAATAAATAAATTCAGACAAACAGAAAATTACATTGTATAAATGAACACCAGGATCAGAAATAAAATTTTAATACAGCACTTTTTTTCACATCAATTTTACAAGGAACTGAAATTGGAGATTCTTCATACCTATACACATTCTACCATCTTTCCAGGAAAATATACTATAATCAATAAAATTAGAAAGTATTGAAATACATGTAATTTTACAACTAGACTAAATATAAATTAAAATTTTTGTGATTCAGAAGGCACTTTATAGTCTTTCAGTGCTTCATTCATGATACTCACTGTAATCCTACATTCTGATTGCATTATACATTTGGAAGTTACTAGTAATTCAACTTGAATGACTACTGACTCCAGCAATTTTTAGAGATCCTGGAAATTAGCATTTTTATTAGGGTGTATTGCACATTTTGTACTAAGCATTTGTGTCATTCTTGTAACATAATCTATTTGTTTCAATTTTTCACAAACTAGAGCTTTCTCTAATACCACATTATTTAAAATTCAGATTTAAAAAAATAAAAGTTACTGGCAAAATCTGAATGATGCTGATAAAAATGTAAATTAATTTAAATATTATATCTTAACATTTCAGTTTGTTAATATAGAAAAAATGTGTAATCCCAACTTCATATTTAATCATAATTAGAACAATAAACAATATTTCTTCATAAATTTTTTAGAGCAAATGTACATTTTTTAAATTTGAAAAATCTATATTTTACATAGCAATTTATTATCTAGTAATTTCTTTGTTAAAAATTTAAAGTGATTATTCTAGGAAGTCTGGTATACAAGCATGCTATAAGTATACACTTGCAATAATATAAAACCTGTGCAAAATTTTATATAAATTCTTGCTCTTACAGAAGGTCACCTCTTCCCAAGTGTCTCCTATTTTTAACTATGACTGAGAAGTCAAAAGTTGAAAGTACTACTGAGAGTAAAATAAAATAAGTTTAATATAGAACAGGTGAAATATAACTAGATAAGAAAAGCAGATTTTGTTAATCTGATTTTGTGTAAGAGTACAAGAAAGTTATTTCCTGTTGCTAACAGCTTTTTGTTTTATATTTCCTCCTTTTATATGTGCATTTATTCATTGAGTGTTATTTTTCTATTACATGATATTTTTATTTCACACTGGCAACACTCCAAGATAACTCAGTAGATGAAATTTGGAACACAGTGTTTTAGAAATGCGATCACTCAGTAGGATCCAATGTGTTTGAAATGCAAACTAATTAAACACCTAGAGATGAGTGCATTTTTCCTGGCTGAATTCTGGCAAGTATGTATTATTTCAATGTACATAAAATAATTAACAAGTAATGGGTTTATAGTTTTGGAGAAATAACACTCCCACCAAACCAGAGGATCTTCTCCTAAACATAAAATAGACCAAAAAAAAAAGCAAAATTTATTGAAGAAGCATATCCATATTAAAATGCCTCATAGGTGAGCCCTAAAAATTTTATATTATTTATACAAGCAAAAGTCATCACCCTTTATGTACATATGTTCTCAAATCCTCCTTAATAAGTTTTACCACCATCCTTTGCTACAAATGATTTCATAAAGTTTGTCCTACATTTACTTAAAAATAAAAGTAACCATTTGTTGTAGTTAACTACATTTCTTCAAAGGTATAATAAAATATAATAAACAAATGGTTTCAGCCTAGAGCAAGGTGCCTAGATTAAACTCCCACTATGAAAGGGAGCCAGCAGTACTATCTTTATAAACATTTACGTTTCAGAGGAATGGATCCTAGGATTTCAAAAACTTCTCTCAGCTGTAATGTGGCAAAAAGTGTAACTAAGCTTCTAAAAAGTTGTACATGCATATCAAAATGTTAGCTTAGAGAAAGATTTACAACCACTAGGTTACTTTTTATTTTACTTTTATTTACTTGGCCAATTAAAGTTGAAATTCAATATTATTTTGCATTACTTGCAGATATACAGCATACTTGTTAGACACTTAAATAATCTATGAACTGACTCACTCCCCCAATTTGTCTTGTACACACCTGTAACTATACATAGTTATTACAATATTATTACCTACATTCCCAAAGCTGTATTTTACATCCCCCTGACTATTTTGTGTGCACAGTCAACTCTCAGTTAACCACAACCCATGGGGATTGGTAAATGTCAGATAAATATTATTTCTGGTTGTTTGAGTGTTACTATTAAAAATTGGCCTAATACTATAGTGCATACTATACCATAACATACCATAAACACTGTATTGCCTTGATTCATTTGGAAATACAGCAAATGAGAATAAATTATGGCAAGTAAAGACAAACAATGTAATGTAGCCATTTTATCATAAAAACAATATTGTGAATGCAATGTGCAATTTTATTTAAATGGCATTCAACAAACTTTTCAACTTAAAAACTTCACTAAAATTTTTTTACCTTTAAGGAACTTACAAGAAGCACATATGTACACTTAAGATGGTTACAGTATGAGCAGAGCATTTACTCAGTAGATGCTGCAGTAGGGTAATCAGAATCTGATGATGTAGCTAAGACAGGACCAGGGGAGAAATGTTGATGGTTTTGGATCTACATCAGTAGATGATGCTGTGCTGGTGAACTTGCAAGCAGCTTTCCTGAACAATGAATAAGTATCAGCTTGTTTTGGGGCCCTAAGACTCTCACACAATGCCAGATTTTGCATGTTGTACAGCTGCTTAACACACTGAGAAGTGAAGAAAGATTGCTGTTCTGCAAAAGCTATTACAGTTTCAAATGCTGCAGTAACTCTCTGCTGAGATAATTTTTCCACCTCATACCAATTGTCATCATTCCCTTTCTCCTCTGCAACATTTATTTTTCCATGTTCTACAACTCCTTCTACGATGCTTTCTTTTTTTAGAGGTGAAAGAAAGAGACAGTTTATTGAAGAGAAAGTACACTCTGAAGAGGTAAGAGTGGGCTCAAGCAGGAAAATGGCTCAAGAACCTATGATGTTTTCTTTATTGTGTATGAGTTATTAAAATGGCTTCATCCACAGAAAGCCAGTCATTGAGTTCATCTTGAGACAAATTTACTTTGTTGTTAGCAGAGTAAATTAACTCACAGATTTCATCATAAACTCCTCTACTGGCAGCTGCATTACTGACTGAAAAGCTCTCAAAGTCAAGAGGAGGAGGAGAATTCCATAGACATCACAGCTGGCCACAACTTTCTCCAACATTTCCTTAATGTTTCACTTCTCATGGAATTCCAAACACAACTGACAGTGTAAATAGAAATTTTTAATTATATTTTTTCTGAAAGCCCAGAATTGTCTCATCAAAAATTAACCATTTTTCATATGAAATCATGCCTGTAAAATCTGTTTTGCATTCTTTATCACTTTCTGTTACATTGGTTAGATTAGACTTGTGATGTTAGCTGAAAGATAACATATAATACAAAACTGTTGCCATTAATGAGCTCTTCCACAGGAGGGCATGTGTTACAGTTATCCAAGAACAACAGAATTTTACTATTCTCTGGTATTCCTTTCTTTATAAACTTTTTTTTAAACTCTGGTGAAAAATGAATATAGAAATTATTTGGTAAGAATTTGTGCATCTATTTAACTGTTTCTCTGTGCATAATCATCTACAGGAGCTTTAGTTATGACTTTAGTGCACCTGGGATTAGGAAATTTGCCAACTTCACACAACTATATCTTATGATTTTCCAATGAAAGTTGGGTACTGAGAATGCTCACATTACTTCAAAAACAATAGCACACCAAGTGTTCATGACAGTTTTTGGACTTCTGATGTGACAGAAAGGATAAAGTTTTAAACCAGATTGTCAGTTACTGAAGATAAAACTTGGGTTTATCATTCTGAGCCTGAGTCAAAGTTAGAGTCCATGTAGTGGAATGAAAAGGGCACACCACCCTCTGAGAAGTTCAAGATGTTACAATCAGTTAAAAATTTATGGCTAATGTTTTTTGAACTATGAGGGTATCCTGTTGATTGATTATAAGGATAAGGGTGTCACAATAACAAAAGAGTATTATTCTACTCTGCTGAAACAGTTAAAAGAATCTGTGAAGGAGAAAAGAAGAAGAAAATAGACAAAAAATGTCAACTTTTGCATGACAATGTTCCCATTAAGTAGTTTTTCTTTCTCTCCTCTCTGTGTGTTTCTGTATCATTTTAATTAATTTATTTAGCCGTTGTAATATATTTTTTGTGAAATCTATTAGGTTCTCTATATATACCATAATGTATTATGCAAATAATGACAAATTTACACCTTTTTAAAAATTTGAATGCTATTATTTATTTATTTATTTATTTATTTTTATGTGCTTGTGGCTAGTATTTCCAATACTATTTTGAAAACCTGTGGTAAACATGTACATCTTGATTTGTTCCTGATCTTAAAAATATGCTTTTAGATTTTTTGCTGTTGAGTATAATATAAAGTACAATTTTGTCACATGTGGCCTTTATTATGTTGAGGTATGTTTTCTGTATTCTCACTTTGCTGAAAGTATTTATTATGAACCAATACTGGATTTTTTTCAAATGCTGTTTTTTTCTCTATTGATATGATGATATTATTTTTATCTTTTCATTTGTTTATGTGGTACATTACATTAACTGATTTGTTAGTATTGAGCCAAAGATACATTCCCCAAATACATTCACTTTCATTAAGGTATATGATCTATTTTATGTATTGCAGAATTAGTTTTCCTAATATTTTGTGAGAAATTTTGCATGTTTGTGATTGGGAATATTGGCCTATAATTTTCCTTTCTTCTACTGTATTATTTAAAATCAGAATAAGGGTAACCTCATAATATTATCTTGAAAACTTTTCCTCCTCTTCAAAATTTTAAAGTAGTTGGAGAAAGATAGGTGTTAATTTCTGTGTAAGTGTTCAGTAAAATTAAGTTGTCTTGCGCATATATTGCAGAACTTTTGTTTGTTGGAACCCCTAGGTTTCTCCAAGAAAAGTTATCAAAATGAAAAACAGTATGTGAGACCTGTGTCTTTTCAGTTTGGCAACATGAAAATTAAGCTTTTACTTATTTTTTCCCAGTTTTATTTTATTACTTTCAGGTGCATAAAACAATATAATTATTAGACATTTATACCCCTCATAAATTGATAACTTTACAAAGTTTATTACTTACTTAAAATTATACATAACTAGGACAATATCATTTACTATATTCCCTGTGCTGTATTTTACATCCCATGACTATATACATGTATATGAAAGTTGTCTTTAAAAAATCCAGCCATAAATTCCTCTATTTTTATATCACATGGCTGAATACTTTCCCAACATCCCACTCAGATAGATAGATAGATAGGTAGATAGATAGATAGATAGATAGATAGATAGATAGATAGATAGATACACACACATACAAACACACACATATATGTATGACATACAATATTATTTTATATCAGTTTCAGGTGTACTGTGCAGTTGTTAGGAATTTATATAACCTATAAAGTGATCCCTCCCAATCAGTCCAATAATACCCATCTGACACCTTACAGAGTCTTTAAGACATTATGGACTACATTTTCTATATTTTATATCTCTATGACTATTTTATAACTACCAAATTGTACCTTTTAATCATTTGACCTTTTTCCCCCATCACCCAAGCCATCTCCTATAAAGCAACCATCAGTTTGTTCTCTGTATCTATGAGTCTATTTCTGTTTTGATCATTTATTCTGTTCTTCAATTTCCACATATAAATGAGATTATATAGTATTTGTCCTCAATCTGATGTATTTCATTTAGCATAATATTATTAGATCTATCTATGTTGTTGCAAATGAAAATAATTAATTATTTTATGGCAGAGTAACACTCCATTGCATAAATGCACTGCACTTTCTTTATTCAATTGTCTATTGATGGTCATTTTGGTTGTTTCCATATCATGGCTGTTGTGAAGAGTGTTGCAATAAACATAAAGGTGCACATATTTTTTGGAATTAGTGTCTTAGATTTCTTTTACTAAACACCCAGGAGTGGAATTGCTAGATCATAATGTAGTTTCATTTACTATTTTTTGAGGGAACTTCACACTGTTTGCCATAGTGGCTGCACAAATTTACAATTTCACCATCAGTGCACAAGGGTTCCCTTTACTTTATACTCTTGCCCGCACTTACTTGTTGATTAATTGATGATAGCCATTCTGAAAAAAGTGAGATGATATCTCATTGCAGTTTTTATTTGCATTTTCTGATAATTAATGATGTTGAACAAATTTTCATAGGCTTATTGGTGATCAGTAAGTTCTCTTTAGAAAAAATGTCTGTTCAAGCTCTCTACCCTTTTTTAATTGGACTGTTTGGGGTTATTTGGTTCTGAGTTGTATAAGTTTTTATACATTTTGGGTACTAACCCCTTATCAGATGTATCATTGGCAAATATATTGTCCCATTTAGTAAGATGTCTTTTTGTTTGTTAATGGTTATTTTTCACTATGAAAAATATTTTTAGTTTGATGCAATTTAATTTTTAATTTCTTTTCCCAAAGAGATATATCAACAGACATATTACTAATAATAATATTGAGGGTTTACTTTTTGTATTTTTTTCAGAGGTTTTATGGTTTTGGGTCTTACATTTAAGTCTTTAATACATTTTGACTTTATTCTTGTATATGATGTAAGAAGGTGGTCCAGTGTCATTTTTTTTGGCATGCATTTGTCCAGTTTTCTCAGTACCATTTATTGAATAAACTGTCTTTACCCCAATGTGAATTCTTGCTTCTTATGTCATAGAGAAAATTACCAAGTAGACATGGATTTATTTCTGGGTTCTCTATTCTTTTCCAATAGCATGTGTTTCTCTTAATGCAAATGCCATGTTATATTGATTACTATAAACTTGTAGTAAAATTTGATATAATGTAGCATGATATGTTCAGCTTTGTTCTTTTTTTCTCAATATCACTATTACTATTTGTAGTTTTTTCTGGTTCCATATAAGTTTCATGATTATTTATTCTAGTTTTGTGAAAAATGTCATTGGTATTTTGATAAAAATTGCATTGAATCTACAGATTGCTTTGAGTAGTGTGGACATTTTAAGTATATTAATTTTTCTTGTCTATGAGCATGGTATACAAGGTTTGACAATTAATTTTGTGAACTTGCCACCTCGTGCTAATGTTGGCAGCACTATACAAAAAACAGTAAAGTTTTATAACCTTGGTACGTCTGTGTCTCACAGTTGTGTTCATGTCGATGTGTGGTGGTGTCATACTGAGTGACATTCATTAATGTTATTGTGTGCAGTCATGAAAATGTCAGAGCTTGAATTAGAACAACAAAAAAAAACCACTAAATTTCTTGTTAAACTTGACAAGAGTGGAAGTAAACTCAAGAACATGTTAGTCCAAGTTTATGGGAATAATGCCATGAAGAAAATGGCATGTTCAAATGGATTAAATATTTTTCTGAGGGAAGAAAATATGTCACTGTTGAAGAGAGATCAGGGCAGCCAATAAGAAGCAGAATTGATGAAAACATTGTAAGAACTGGTGAGTTGTGCATCAAAATTGTTGGCTGACTGTTAGAAGCACAGCAGATCAAGTAAACATCAATAGAGAGACAGGAAAATCTTAACTGAATATTTTGACATCAGAAAAGTGTGTGCAAAAATGTTTCTGGAAGAGCTCACCTATGAGCAAAAGCAAAGGAGAGTTGAAGTTTGCCAAGTTTTTTTGGAGAGACAAGATGATGTTTTGGGCTGTTTTATCACTGGTGATAAAACATTGATGTACCAATACCACCCTGAAACAAAGCATCAAAGTGCACGGTAGAAGTCAACCATTTCTACACAACCAAAAATATTCTGTCAATCTAAATCAAGAGTCAGAATGATGTTGCTTAGTTTTTTTGATATCAGAGAGATTGTTCATTATGAATTTGTATCAACTGGAAAAACAGTCAACCCAGATTGCTATTGGAAATGCTAAAAAGACTGTGTGAAAAAGTTCAATTGAAACTACTTGAACATTCTGCCAACAACTCAGGCCTCTTGAATCACAATAATACACCAACTCACAGGCCACTGTCTTTGAGGGAGTTTTTATCCAATAAACACTGCATGTTTCCTGCCATTATTTACACAGGTTTTTCCTCATTTGACCACTTTGCTCACTTTGCTGGTGTATATTTGCTTCTAGTGTTTTTTTTTTATTATTATTATTTGTATTTCTGTGGTATCCATGGTCACTTTCCTCTTTCATTTCTGATTTAATTTGGGTCTTTTTTTTTGTCTATTTAAAGGTTTCTAATTTTGTTTATTTCAAAAATTAGCACTTGGTTTCGTTGATCTTTTGTATTCTTTTTATTTAGTTTCATTGTAAAAATTTCAATTTGATCTTTATTATTTTTATTATACTCACTTTGGGCTTTTGTTTGCTGTACTATTTCCAGTTTCCAAGTGCAAAGACAGAGTGTTTGAGATTTTTTAAATGTTATTTTTATAGGTAGGGCTTAATTGTTATATATTCTCCTCTTAAAACTGCTTATACTGTGTCTTATAGAGATTGGGTCATTGTATTTGTATTTTCATTTGTCTCTAGGTATTTTTTGATTTCTTCTTTGATCTCATTATTTACCCATTTATAATTTAACACATGTTATTTATCTTTATTTATTTCTTTTTCAGAAATTTTTTAGAATTCATTTCTATTTTCATACCACTATGATCAGAAAAGACACTTGATATGATTTTGATTTTCTTAAATTTATTGAAACTTGTTTTGTGGTCTAACATGTTGTTGATCTTAGAGAATATTTCATGTGTACTTGACAAGAATGTATATTCTGATGTTTTGGTATAAAATGCTCTAAAAATATTAATTAACTCTAGTTTAGTATATCATTTAAGGCCACCCTTTTGTGTTGGTTTTCTGCCTGGAAAATCTGTTAATTAGTGTTAGTGGAGTGTTAAATTCCCCTACTATGATTGTGTTACTGTTGATCTTTGCCTTTATGTTGGTAAATATTTATTTTATATTTAGGTGTTCCTATTTTTGGTGCATAAATGTTTACTAGGTTGATGTTTTCTTGTTGGACTATTCCTTTATTATTATGTAATGTCTTTTTATGTCTATTATTGTAGTCTCCATTTAAAAGTCTATTTTGTCTGATATAAGTATTTCTACTTCAGCTTTTATCTTGTTTTCATATGCTTGAAATATCTTTTTCTATTTCTTTACTTTCAGTCTATGTGTGTCTTTTGATCTGAGGTGGGTCTCTTGTAGACAGCATATGCATGGGTCTTTTTTTAAAATTCTTTTCAGCTACTTTATATCTTTGGATTAAAGATTTAATATATTTACATTTAAAGTAGTTTTTGATAGGTACATTGTATTTCCCATGTTATTATTCATATTTTTCTTCATTTGTTGTTTGGTTTTCTTTTATTTCTGCTTAAAAACTTGTTTTTTTATTTTTTAACAATTCTTATAACACTGGCTTTGTTGCAATACATTTCTTTAACTTTTTATTTGTCTGGAAAATTCTTTATCTCTCCTTCAATTTTAAATGATAACTTTGCTGTCTACTGTAGTTTTGGTTGTAGACCTTGATTTTTCTTTTTTTGTTTTTATTTATTTATTTATTTATTTTTGTTATTTTGAATACTTCCTGCCATTTTCTTCTGGACTTCAAAGTTTTGCTTAAAAATTTTGCTAACAATTTTATAAGAGCTACCTTGTGAGTATCTAATTGTATTCTTCTTGCTACTTTTACAATTCTCTTTTTGTCTTTAACCTTTGCCCTTTTAATTATGATGTGCTTTGGTGTGGGCATCTTTGGATTAATCTTGTTTGGGACTTTCTGTTCTATCGGGTTTTTGTGTATATTTCTTTCACCAGGTTAGAAAAGTTTTTAGTCATTATTTCTTCAAATATGTTCTTGATTATTTGCTTCCTCTCTTCTTCTGGTAAATGCTGTTACACTTGATGTTGTCCCACAGGTTTCTTAAGCTATCGTCACTTACATTTTTTTTTTTTTGTTATTCTGTGTAGGTATTTTCTCCTATCTTATCTTCTAAATCACTGACCTATCCTCTGCTTCATCTAATTTACTGTTGATTCCTTTCTAATGTATTCTTCACTTCACTTACTTTGTTTTGTTTTATTTGAAACAATTTTTATAGCTTCATGGAGATAAAACCCACATATCAAAATTCATCCAACAAAAATATACCCTTTTGTGGTTTTAGTATATTCAAAGTTGTGCAACTATTTATTTTCAGGAATTTTTCATCATCCCCCAAAGAAACCATATACCCATTAACAGTTACTCCCCATACTGTTTTCTCCCCAGCCCCTAGCAAACACTAGTCCATTTTCTGTCTGTATGCATTTGACTGTTTTGGACATTTGATATAAATAGAATTTTACAATACATAGTCTTTTGCGACTTAACTTCTTTCACTTAACATAATGTTTTCAAGATGCCTCCATTTGCAGCATGTGTCAGTTCTTCATTCCTTTTTATTGCCATATAATATTCCATGTGGTACTATACCACTTTTAAAAAATCCATTCATCACCTGATGGACATTTGGGTTGTTTCTAATTTGGGGCTATCATGAATAATGCTGCTATGAACATTCACTTATAATTTTATATGTGGAGACATTTTAAAATGCAAAGCTCAAAAGAGAGCAAAACAAAACATGTTAAAATTAAAAAGGAAAGCAAGGAAGCAGCAGAATATGGTTTGGGGATGTTCTAATTAATTCATTATGGTTCATATTGAATATGCCTTATAACTAAAAACAATAATAATAACAAACATGAATCGGGTTCTCTGGCTTCAACAGTTTGTAAATGTTTGATATCTGGGCATGTGAGGGACACTAGTTTCTAAAATCTGCATCTGTTACTTTATTTTTAATTTCTGACTTTTTAATATTGTTTCTATGTTTTTATTATGTCTATTATCTTTTTGTTGAAATTGTCACTAAGTTCTTTAAACATTTTTAGAGTAAGTATTTTAAATTCTCTAGTAGGTTGTGTGTCTCCTTATTTAGTTTTATTTTGGGGGGGGAGGTTTTTCCTCATTTTTTATTTAGGGCACTATTTTTTTTGTTTTGTTTTGTTTTCTCACTCTGGTTTTCTCTCTATTTTTGTTTTTATGTATTGGGTGCTTTTTTTTTCTCTCAATCTTTACTTTGTGGACTAATATAGTATGTGTCCTGTGTGGCCCAATGGTATAATTTTCCTATTTTCTATTTCCTGTGTGCGCTCCAGGAGTGTCCCTTAGGTTTGTTGTCTGTGTTCTCCTGTTGTTGTTGAGCCTTAAATTCTTCTTAAATTCTGGTACATCAGTGAGTGGAATTAACTTTCAAGCAGACTGATTGTGATATTTGGTTCTGCCCACGGTGTATTAGTTGCAGTGTGTGGGCTGGCTCTTCAGACAAGAATACCCCTCACTGTGGGCTTTTGTGCCTGTGAAGACTATGTTTGGGGTGTGCTGCTTGTGGGGCTAATCAGGTAATGCTCTGTTGTGGTTTGAAGCTGGCCTCTGAGTGTGTTGTTTCTGGTATATTTTGTAATATGTTCTCTTGCTGGCCAATTTTGGCCTAGCCTGTTACCAGCCTATGGCTCCCTGGTAGGAGCCACAAAGCTATATGTGGTTGGTGATGCTTGTGTGCTAGACCTAGAAGCATGTGTGGTGGCTTTTCTGTGAACTGAGGTTGGTTACCACCAGTACTGGGACTAAGGCAGCTTAGCAAAAGGCTCAGAGCTCCTGAGACCTATTGCTACCCACTGGCTTCTTGTATGGCCCAGCTATTGAAGGAGGCTTTTTAGGTGTGTGGGTTGGGCTGGTTGAACCAGTTTTTAAAGTGCCTTTGGTAATGTAGCCTTAGCTGGACTGGTAGTATGTTAGACAGTCATGAGGAATAGCGTGTGATTTTATGAAGTTAATGCATATTCAGCTTTTACACTAGTGCTCAACCTGTGACAACCCCTTACAACACCCCAAGAAAACTATAGCTAGGCACTGCTCACCTCAAGGCAGTGCTTGGCCTGTGACCACTTTGTAAAATGCCCTTAGAACACTGCAGCCAGCCTCCACTTGTATCAGTCTCACAAGTTCTCAAAAGATACTTGAGTGGTTACTGTAGAAATTTTGGGTTTCTGTCCATCACCAAAAGCACCCTGGGCCTTCATAGGTGTTCTGCCACTGTAAGTTTCTCCACCTTGTGGGATGAAAATTGAAGTGCCTCTGGCAATGCAGCTCTAGATAGGTGGGGTGGAATTTCAGGAAACTATGGAGTATGGGTGGTGGTTTACCAAGTCAATGCCATAGGTATTTTGATAGGGATTGCATTGAATCTATAGATTGCTTTGGGTAGTGTGGACTTTTTAAGCATATTAATTCTTCCTGTCTATGAGCATAGTATATGATTCCACTTATTTGCATCTTCTTCAATTTCTTTCTTCAATTGTCTTATAATTTTCTGAGTACAGGCATTTTACTTCCTTGACTAAATTTATTCCTAGATATTTTATTACTTTTTGATGCAATTGTAAATGGGATTTTTTTCCTGAATTAATTTTCTAAAATCTCTCAAAGTTTCACAGATCCTAAACAAGCAACATCTAGTCTTGATGTGTCCTGTACCACTTGATGAGCAGCCCCGAGTCCATCTCTAATAGCAGATGGAGTTGATTTGTAGCTTGGCTTCTCCCAGGCACCTCTAAACTCAGTGAAAGTGGCAACCAACTGTCAATGACTTTCTAACTTATAACAAGTGACCCTGCATAGGGCACAGGCTGTGGCTGATATTGGTCTACTCCTCCCAAAAAACCCCAGAATCAACACAACTGGTAGCCAGCTTCAGACCACACCAGAACACCACACCACAGGCTGCATCAAAGATACACCAATAGAAATAATGGGAAGGCACTAGAGCCATGCCAAAGTGAATCCTGCTTTACTACTTCTGACAACTAACTTCAAAAACTAATCCTAGAAAAGTTGTTACATAGCTCATTGCTGAATATCTCTATGGTCACCGTTGAAGTACTCCCTTTGGGAAGCAATGCATTGACACCAGCACCTAGCCATACTTCAAAACAATTTTGAAACTCTTTTTCTAAAGTGACCATCAGAGCTGTCATTGAATAACCCTTGATGTCCTGAATGTAATAAAAATGTCTTTTTTGTTCTCAATATTTTCTTCATCTTTGGGTAAAAATAGAAGTGATTGGAAGACAGATCAGGTGAGTCGAGAGGTTGGCTCCAATACAGTTATTTGTGTACTGGCTATAAACTCTCTAACAGACAGTTTCATGCGAGTTAGTGCATTGTGAGTTAGTGAGTTGTGATGCCAGAGCCATGAGTTCTTGGCAATAAGTTCAGGTTGTTTTCATGCAGGCTTTTCAGCCCTTCCAAAGAGTAAACTTGGTTGATTGTTTATACAGTTGGTACAAGTTCATAATTAACAATTTCTCTGATATCAAAAAAAGTTAGCAACATTGTTTTGAATCTTAATTTGGACTGACAGAACATTTTCTGTTGTGGAGAATTGACTAACTTCCATTGTGCAATTTGGTGCTGTGTTTCAGTGTCATATTGGTACATTCATGTTTCATCACCAGTGACAACATGGCCTAAAATATTATCTTGCCTCTCTAAAAGTCTTGGAAAACTTTGACTGTCTTTTACTTTTGTTCATAGGTGAGCTCCTTAGGGAAAATTTTTACATACAATATTTTTATGCCAAGATTTTTAGTTAAGATTTTTTTTGTTTTTTTATCAATGTTAACTTGATCTTTTTTGCTTCTCACAACCAGCTGATGAGTTTGATGCACAATTCAAGAAATTCTTGCACTGTTTTTGTCAGTTCTTTTTGTTACTGGCCACCCTGACATTTCTTCATCAGTGACACTTTCTCTCCTCTGAGAAAAACATTTAATCCATTTGTAAACTGCCATTGTCTTCATAGCATTATTCCTATTAACTTGGACTAACATGTTCCTGATTTTACTTCCACTCTTGCTGAATTTAACAAGAATTTAATGTTTATTCATTGCTCTAATTTAAGCTCTAACATTCTCATGATGGCGCACAAAAACATGCAAAAACAATAATGAACACCACTCAGCAAGACACCACCACACATGTCTTAACATGAATACAGCTGTGAGACACGAATATACCAAGGTTATGAAATCCTACTGAATAGTTTATTTAGTGCTGCCAACATAAGGGTACAGTGGCAAGGCCAAAAACTTAAGGCTCAGCCTATGCAGAACAGCTCCTCCACAGTAGTCATGGCCAGTCCTCACAACCAATATGCCTGAAGGTGAATCTTTCCCACTGACACACAAGCAGCAATCAGGGTTCAACTACAACAGAAAGGCATATGCAACCCACACAAAGGGCACATCTGGGTCAACAAGCTCAGGCATTCATGAAGACTGCACTACTGGTCTCCCCAGGACACCTACTATATAAGGCCAATCTACTAAGACTGGGAGACATAGCAGCTCTACTTAATATATAGAAACAAATACAAGGAGGCAGTCAAAATTAGAAGAGAATTAAATATGTCTTAAATAAAAGAACAGAACAATGGTCCTAAAAAGAAAAACGAGACAAACAATCCACCAAATGCAAAATTCAAAACACTACCTATCAGGATGCTTAATAATTTAGGAGGAAATTCAACAAAGAAATAGAAATTATGTAAATGAAGATAGCTAATATAACAAAAACAACTCAGAAATGAAGAACACAAGAACTAACATAAAAATTACATTAAAGGGAATTGACAGTAGATTTGAGAATTGGAGCACTGAATCAGTGAATTGAAACCCAAGGTAGCAGAGAACACCCAATTGGAAAAGAAAAAAAAAATCCAAAAATATGAGGACAGTTTAAGGGACCTCCAAGACAGCATCAAGTATAGAAAGATTTGTGTCATAGGGGCTCCAGAAAAATAAGTAAGGTAGCAAAAAATTGAAAACCTATTTGAAGAAATAATGTTAAAAAATCCCTTAACTTGGCAAATGAAATAGACATAGAAGCCCAGAAAGCACAGAGGTCCCAACCAAGGTAAAATCAAAGAGGTCCACACAAAGAAACATTATAATTAAAATGCTAAAGGGAAAAGACAGAGAAAGAATCCTAAAAGCAGCAAGAGTAAAGCAGTTCGCTACCAGGAACCTCTCATAAGTCTGTCAGCTGCTTTCTCAGTAACTTGGCAGGACAGAAAAAAATTATTATGAAATATTCAAAGTATTGAAAAGCAGGAACCTACAACCAAAATTATTATACCCAGCAAAGCTATCATTTAGAATCTGAGGACAAATAGTTTCCCAATACATAAAAAGCTACAGGAGTTTATCACTACTTAACCAATCTTGCAAAAAACGTTAAAGAATGTTCTTTAATAAGAAAAGAATTAAAATATGAATAATAAAATGGCAATAACTATGTATCTATTAAGAATTACTTTAATATAAATGAATTGAATACTCCAACCAAAAAAAAATAGAGTGGCTGAATAAATAGAAAACAAGACTCATATGTGAAGAGTGCCAAAAATATGCATACACATTTTTTTGTTTGTTTTGTTTTGTTTTGTGTTGTTTTTGGTATGTGGGTAGCTCCCTGGCTGGGAATTGAACCCGGGCCGCAGCGCTGACAGCGCCAGCCCCGAAGCCTTAAGCCACTACACCATCAGGGAACTCCTGCATACACATTTTAAGAAATAAATAAACTATATTAGAATTGTAATACTCAATATATACTAACAACAAAAGATTAATACAAGTCACATGTGACTTCTACAATTACAATAAGTTAATTGCTCAAAGTAGTTACCATCAGCATCCAGACATTTCTGATTTCAGAAAACTACTGCTTGAGTAATTTGACCAAAGTGTCCACTTGTTTCACTACACATGCAGTTTCTCTTTCTTATTGAAGTACTGCCAATATAGCTGGTTTTCTATAGTACACCAGATCTTTTAAGGTCCTTCATAGGTAGCAGTCAAGGGGTGTGTTAAGTCAGGAGAACACGAGAAAAAGTCAAACAATGTTCTTGAATTTTAAATACCATTCAAAATTGTTTTGTGCTCCTCAAACAACAACTGTGTTCCAACCATTTTCTTAGACTGTCCTGCCTATTGCAATTTGATTAATGCAATCTTTTGAGTAAACACCATACTATACATTACTATCATAATTCAACTTCAAATTGTATTCAACCTCAACTTCAAAAAGTATTGCATAGGTCATGTCTCTTAAGATGCGTATACATTTATTGGCAACCCCAGTATCTGTTGTTTACTAGAGATTCACTTCAGAGAAAAAGACACACAGACTGAAAGTAGAGGATATAAAAAATATTTTGTGAAAATGGAAAGGAAAAAATATAGCTGGAGTAGCAATTTTTAGCAGTAGCTATTCAAAGCTAAACAAGATAGACTTTTAAAAAAACCTGTAACAAGAAACAAAGAAGGACAACTGTTGTGTATTTATCTGAAGAAACTCAAAACTACTTTGAAGGGACATGTGCATTTTCATGTTTACTGCAGGATTATTTACAATCGTCTAAATAGAAAGTCTACCTAGTGTTGATCAATGGATGAAGAAGAGGTGGTACATATACACAGTGGAATATTAGTCCGCCATAAAAGAATAAAATCTTCTCATCTGTGACAACAGGGATGGACCTAGAGGGTATTGTATTGAGTGGAGTATGTCAGACAAAATAAAAATCATGTGATTTTAATTATATATGGAATCTTAAAAGCAAAATAAATTAAGAAACTAAAGAGAAAGAAACTCATGGATACAGATAACATTTTGATGTTTGCCAGATGAGAAATAAGTTAGGAGATGGGGAAAAGGAGAAGGAATTAAGAAGTACAAATTAGTAGTTACAAAATAGTTATTTTAATGTAAAGTACAGAGTAAAGAATATAGCTAATAATATTGTAATAACTATGTATGGTGTAAGGTGGGTACTATTATACATTTATTGAAGTGTTCACTTTGCAAATTATATGAATGTGTAACAGCCATGTAGTACAGCTAAAACTAATATAACATATGTCAACTCTAACTGAAAAAATTAAAATATTAAAATAATGAGCCTAATATTTTAATAGACTCTTCACCAAAAAAAATGTGCAAAGAAAATATAAGCATATGGAAAGATGCTCCACATCATATGCCATCAGGGAAATGAAAGTTAAAACAATAACGAGACACCAATACACACCTATTGCAATGGCCATATCTAGAATACTGAAAACCTCAAATTCAGACAAGAATGTGGAACAAGAGCTTTTATTTACTGCTGGTGAAAATGCAAAATGATGCAGCCATTTTAAAGACAATGTGGTGGTTTCTTAATAAATTAAACATACATTTACTATAGGATCCAAAAATCAAGCTCCTTGGTTTTTACAAATGAAAACTTACTTCATCACAAAAATCTGCACATGGATGGTTATAGCAGCTCTATTCATAATTGCCAAAATTTGAGAGAAAAACGAGATATTCTTCAATAGATGAATTGATAAACTTTGGTTCATCCAGACACTAAAATATTATTTAGTTCTTAAAAGAAATGAGCTACCAAGCCACAAAAACATGAAAGAAATTCAATGCATATTACTAAGTAAAAGAAACTCATCTGCAAAGACTACATACTCTTTGATTCCAACTATTTGACATTCTGGAAAAGGCAAAACTATGGATACAGGAAAAGACCAGTGGTTGACTGCAGTTGGTGAGAGTTCAATAAAAATAGCACAGAGAATTTTTCAGGCAGTAAAAATAATTTGTACCTTAATGAAGAATATATGGCATTATATATTAATTCAAACCTATAGAATATAAAACACCAATAATGAACCTTAATTTAAACTATGAATGTTAAGTGATTATGTTGTGTTAATGTAAGTTTATCAATTATAACAAATGTACCACTCTGATGGGGGATGTAGATAATGTGCGAGGCTATGTATATTTGAAAGCAGGGCATACAAGAGAAATCTATGTATTAATACTTTTTCCCTCAATTTTTCTATAAACTTAAAACTGCTCAAGGAAATAACTTTAATAAATATACAAGTATACTATGTATAATATATAATATATAAATATTTATTTATATTTAATTATTAATTTATTTTATTTTTTATATTTAATATATTTTCATATATACAATTTGTAAGTTACATATTCTGAATGGAGGAAGCCAGACAAAAGCTCACCCATCTATAATTCTAGTTGTATTAAATATCACAGATAGATCAATCCATAAAAACAGAAAGCAGGTTGGTGGCTTCCAGGTTTTGTGGTGAAAATATTTAGGAACTAAATAGAGATGGTGATTTTACAACAATGTAAGTATGCTAAAATCCACTGAATTGTTCACTTCAAAATGGTCAAATTTATGTTAATTTCTCCTAGGTAAAATAAGAATTTTATAATTAAAAGTAGCCAGAGAGAAAAAGAATGCACTAAATGTAGTATAAAACAATTTACTTAAATAACTCAAGATTTTTTGTCTGGAGTCATAGTGAACAGGAGAAAAAAACCCAACATTTTTCAAGTGTTGGAAAAAGAGAACTGTCAACAGCTAACTATAACATATGAAAGTATCCTAAATAAATGAAGAGAATATAAAGACATTCTTAAATGAACATTACAAACTTGTTGCAATGTGGTCTATTTTTAAAGAATAGCTAAAGGAACTTAGTCAAACATAAAAGTAATGACAATAAATTAAGACAATCCCTCATCAAAGAAAGAACAATGGACTGCGTAAAAAGAAAGGTAAACATAATAGACTATACTTCACCACATGAATTTCTTTAGTAATATTTTATGGTTAAAGTAAAAATTATAATGTGGTATTCGATGTTTGTAGAGGAATTACTTAAGACAATTATGTTTTTAAAACATAAAATTTATAGAAACCTAAATGGAAGGTAAAATTATACTTCGTTGAAACAATAAGACATTGAATCCAATAGAATGTGATGTCATATATATATGTGGTAATACCTACAAAAACCATCAAGAAAATTAAAGAGATGAATGAAGTCATACAGTTCTTTGTTTTTTTCTGTCTGGCTTATTTCACTAAGCATGATGATCTCCAGGTCCATCCATTTTGTTGCAAGTTTTAACACTTTAAACGGGAGAGTGCAAAAGATATTTTTATGGTCAGACATATAAAGTGGAGGAAGTTTGTTACTTTGACAAAGAGACCAACAGTAATATTAACAAGAAATAGACCAAGAAAGTGACAAAATAAAGAGCTATTGATAAGCGAGTTTTAGTTCAAGTTAGGAGCAGCAGAAATTAAAGTTGAAATGCAGTGCTGATTATAATGAGCACTGAACCTTCAAATTTTTTCCCGAAAATAAGTTCAGGAGGAAAGCCAATAAATACATCATGAACATGAGTATAGATGAAGTTCATATGCCAGCTGTTAGGTGTCTATAAGGCACATACACAATAAATCTATTGCCATTAGTATCATAGGTAGACATAAAATTAAAAAAACTTCAAGACAAATCATCATTGAGGTTCTGTATTAGTTATTCTCTGACATTCCATTAGGCTTCATGTGAAATTGGAAATAAAATAATCTGTAATAAACTATTAAGTTTTATACATTTTTCTTACTTTGCAGCTATAATAATAAATACATAATGAAAAGCAAAAATGTGAAGTCGAGGAAGTTAAACTGATTTATATATGGAGATAACATGTAAGAATGATTTCAACTATTGCCTCTAGTCTATGAATATGTTAAATACCAAGTAAAAGATATGAACTATAGAATTGCATACCTGGAACTTACATAATTCTTATTAATCAATGTAACTTCAATAAGTCTAACAATAAAAAACTAAAAATAATGAAGACCATGAAAGAGAGTCCTCTGTGTTATATTTACAAACTTTCAAAAAGCAGAAATTGATAAACAAATTGTATAAAATAGAGCTTTTCAAATTTTAATGTGCTTACAAATAGCCTGCTCAAATTGTTAAAATTAAGTTTGTTATTTCAGCAGATCTGAATTATGCCCCTCAATATTTGTCTAAAAAGCTCCCAGGTGATGTTGTTAATTACAGGTTTGGCACTACAGATCGAGTAGCAAGGGTCTAATAAACAAGGAATATAGTATTACTAAGGCCAGAGTTTTAAATTATATCTTCATATTGGTGAGTTTTCTTGTGGCAATCTGGAGCAAGGTTGAACAGTTTGTAATTCCAGAGCTTTCACTTCTTTGTGATCAGTGCAAGAGACTTTAATCTCTCTCAGATACAATTTCCGAATCTATAATTTAGGTGAATTTTATATTATTTCCCAGTTCTGGGGGTTGTTGTGAAAGTTAAATAAAATATTTGTAATATCCTTGCAACACATTTGGTGCAAACACACATTAGTTCTTCCCTTACCACCCTAACCATGATAGACTATGAGTACATCACTAACTGCAATGATTTTATAAGATATTTGTACAAAGATGACTGAATCTGGAATCATTCTAGAGAGGGACAAGTGATAACAAACTGACAGATAAAAGAATATCAAATAAAAAGTACAATGTTATACACAAATTGGTTAAAATAAAATGCAACTTCTGCAGTTTTACCTACTATTTCTCTTCTTCAACAACTTAGTCCCATAATCCAAATCCATTATTTTTGAGGCCACTTCATCTTTGACCCAAAAATTTGTAGACATCTAGAGAACAAAGAATTGATATCACTGTTTTGTAAATATCCCCTTATAAAATGAAGAAAGAAATTATATGATTAAAAGTATTTGGCTAAGAAAATCATCAGGAAAAAATTACTCATTATAGATTATTAGGAAACAATAATGAAAAAATAAAACAAATGAATAGTGTAATTTAATTCAATGTTGTTCAATTATTGTTCATTGTTACTGCTATATTTTGAGTGTGCATTAAACTTGACCTTGCTAATTTTATTTTTAAATAGAAATAAAAAATAATTTTAAATAACCTATATTCAGAACATTCTTCCCAAATCAAACTCTCTAGGGAAAAATCAAATAGAGTTAGTCTTTTGTACCTATAAAATATGCACATAATTTGTTGATACGCAATAAATAAAATGCAATGTTCTATTACATAAACATTTCTCCATTAAATAAATCATGTATTTCTTCTGAACAACTACTACTGTGAAACTTCTTTGAATAAAAACTATTATTTTCATCTATCTTAATTCTATGCACAGAAATCTGCCTGGGCTAATATTTTACCTAGGAAACATCTGGAATAAATTATCCTAAACTCTTAAATCAGTTACAGTAAAAAAATTTCTGACCCACTGAAGTTAAAATTTTTCATATTTGGCTTTTAAGGTCAATTGTTAACTTTTAGATTTATGGATAGACATGCCCATTAGTAGTTCTGATGGGAGATAAGAAAACTAGACAACCTTGTCTACTATCATTTTTGCTGGTGAATTACACAGTCTTCACAGAAGATTTATTTAATCTCATTGATACATGAATGGTTTATAAGTATCAGAGCTGTACATGTAGTAATTTCTAACCCCAAAGTATATGAAACCTGATATTCTCATTAAATTACAATTTCTCTACATCTCTTTTCAAAAACTTCTTTATTGATATGCGTGTGTGTATGTGAGTGCATGCACACGTGTGCTCCTCTGTGTAAAAGAGCAATGTTATCTTTCTGAAAGAAGAAAGGTGTTGCTGTCTTTTGAAATAACATTAGAAAAATGTTGCAAAGATATATTAATGTTTCTCAAAGGACCTAATCCTCTCATTTTAGTTAAAGTTGTCAAATCATAAAACACATTATATGATGCTCACTAGAATAAATAAAATAGAAATAAATTGAAACCAAACTATAACAGAACAGCTAACTTGTGCTAAAAATGTTAAAGATGAATAAACACTATCAGAAACATTAAAATGGTATTTTTGCATATTGTGGGAATTTGCCTGGGGATTCATCTAAGTTTAGGTTTAGATACTGGTTTGTCTTATTTAAAAGAAATGTTAATACAGGGAGGGAGAATAATAGTACATATGTATATTCAATACATGCTATATGTGAATCCTGTACTATTTTAAGTGTGCACCATTAACTCTTAATATTTTATAAGCTTGGATATTTTTTGTATTGCCTCTTCTTAAAGTTGGATCTTGAATATTTGATAGAATTTAGTAATTAAAGCTTTTTCTTGAGAATCTGTAAAGACATTCTGCTTGTACTGAGGTTTCTGGCCTTTTTGAAAAAATCAGAAAATGTATTGTAATGTTTCCCATATTTTCAGGAATCCAGTTTTTAGAGTAGTTTTATCTGCAAATATTTTTATACCAATAGCATTTGATACCACATTGAATGACTGTGTTAAAATCTGAAAGATAAAATTAAAGATTACCACAGTGCAATATTCAGTAAATATTTGTTGAATAAATGATAGAGAACACAATTGATTAGATCCATATAACTACTCTCTTAATTAACCTCAGGAAAAAAATCAATTCCCTTAATATAAAGGTTATCTTTTGAAAAGATAATCCAGTATTTCTTTATTATACAAATATCCACAAAGGTATTATAATGTTATTCTAAAGTTTATTTCTTACTCATTCTCCAGGTGCATTTCAATTTTCATGTATCTTCCTATTGGAACCAGCCAATGAATTGAACAGCCTGAGGGTTAGGAAAAGAGACAGAGAAGAGAGTTACCGGGAGGACTCTAGTAAATACTGAAGCCCCAAGTTTATTTTCCACCACCAATATATACATACAGGGTGCGTGCGACATAGCAGGAAGAATATGCATTACCTCATTGGAAAGCAGATCATTAACCATTTACCAGAAACCTAAAGGTCAGAGAGAACTCAGGGGGACAGTTTCCCAGGACAATTTTTTCCATTACCCAGATAGTTATCTTTCTTTTGTGTCTCAAGGAACTGGCCATTCTCACCACATACCTCAGTAAGTAGTAAGCAC
>PVJL010014077.1:0-29557 GCA_004026885.1 Lyroderma lyra | reverse complement strand
TACAAGTTAAAGATTTACTTTCGCTAAGGTAACGCATATTTCCATTGTTAAACTGCACGTACTCAAACTGCATATATTGGTGAAGGGAAATAAACTCGGTGCTTCAGTATTTACTGGAGTCCTCCCGGTAACTCTTCTCTGTCTCTTTTCATTAATCCTCACTCCCCCCGTCAGGCTGTTCGATTCATCGGCTGGTTCCGATAGTTATAATTCTTGGTTGACCATTTAGTTTGTTATTTTTCTAGTTTCTTAAGGTAGAAGATTGGGTTATTGATTTGAGATTATTTTCATATAATATAGACCTTCTAACTTAAATGTCTCCTAAACTTGTTTTAGCTGAAGCTCTTTAAATTTATGTTTTACTTATATTTTAATTCATTACAAAATATTTACTCATGATTTATTTTTCTATTTGTTATTTGGGAGTATATTTTTAATTTACCTTATGTTTGAGAATTCCCCAAATTTCCTACTGTTGTCGATTTGGAATTTAATTGCAATGTGGTTAGAAAACATGTTTTGTATGATTGTTTTTTTTTTTTTTTAAAAAGAGGCTTGTTTTATGGTCCAAAATACAGATTATCATGAAGAATGTTTTATGTGCACTTGAGAAGAATATGTATTATGCTGTTTTAGAATGGAGAATTCTATACCTTTCTGTTATGTATCTAGTTAATTAATAGGGTTATTCAAGTTTTCTATTTCTATATCATTGTCAATTTCCTGCCTAGTTTTCTATACATTGTTGATTAACATTTTGAAGTATCTAACTATGATTTTTAAGTTATCTATTTTTCTAATTCAGTCAGTGATTTTTTCTCGTGTATAGTGAGTCTGCTTTTTGATGCATTTATATATATAATTGTTATGGCCTCCTGAAAAGTTGATCCTTTTCTTGTTAGAAAATGTCCATCATTTTAAATTTGTAGTATCACTTTTTTTTAAAGTATATTTATTTGAATTTACTATAGTCTTTCAGTTTACTATGAGTGCTGCTTACATAGTATATTTTAAAAATCTTTTTACTTGCAATATATTTTCAACTTGAATCTAATATTTATGTATTACAGACATTATGTATTTCAAATTTATTTGTTTTTTGTCCAGTCTGACAATCTGCAATTCGATAGGTGTATTTACTCTATTTACATTATTGTTATTATTGAAATGCTTGAAATATGTCATTCTTTTTGCTATGTATTCTCTTTATATCTCTTAACTCTTGTTTCCCTATTCTTCCATTACTTCTCTCTTTTGTGATAAATGGGTATTTCCTCCTTAACCATTTTATCACTTTTGTTGATTTTTAATCATATTTTTGAGGTTTTTTTTAGCATTTGACCTAATGGTTAAAATATACATCTTTATTTTTAGACTTTACTTCAAGTAACATTAACTTGATTCAGTAGAATTCAGTAATTTAGCTTCAATTCCCTCTAATAATCCTGCAATTATTATTCAAATATATAACATTTTTATTCTTTTTTCATGTATCATTTTTTGCTGCAATACAGCTTCTTTCCTCTCTCCTTCCCTGTGCTGTTACTTTTATTATATATGCAATATGTACATATATTATATACATATGTATATATTAGGGCTGTGCAGAAAAAAACCAACCATAAATGCTTCTTTTTTTTATATTATATGACTGGATACTTTCCAGATAGCCCTCGTTTATATACCCTTACATATTATAAGTTCAACAGTAAAATCTTATAATTGTGTTTAATAAACTTGTCTTTAAAAAGGTAAGAAAAAAGTAGTAAAAAATATATAAATATGTATTGATGTAATCTTTTATAGTTACCTATATAATTATCTTAACAGTATTCTTTGTTTCTTCACATGAATTTGAATTAATGAATAATACACTTTCAACTTGAAGACTTTAAGTATTTCTACTAAGTATAACTTTATAAAAACTTTGTGTAGGTAATATCTTTACTTTTTCTTCATTTATAAAATATGTGTTTGCTGGATATAGGATTCAGATTGACACTTGCTTTTTACCCCAGCACTATGAATACATTATTCCACTGCCTCTGGCCTTCATTGTTTGTGATGAGAAGGCACACACAAATCTTATTACACTTCCTTGGTACATAATGAGTTGCTTTCAAACATTATTCCTTGTGTCTAGCTTTCAAGAGTTTAGCTATGATGTATGTCAATAGATTTCTTTGTCTTTATTCTACTTGAATTAAAATTGGTTATTATATTTCATCAGATTTGAAAATTCTTTGGTCATTAGTTCTTCAAATATGTTGTCTGCCTCTTTTTTTCTCCCTCTGAGACTCCCATTAGGTGTAGAACATTTGATGGCAGCACTGAGGTCTCTGAGTTTCTATTCTACTATGTTTATTATCTTTATTATTGCTACTGATTCAGACACCTTAGACAGGGTTTGAAGTCTCTAATGTGGGGGATACTATGTGTTCTACAATATGTAGTTATGTCTGTGTATAGAACTGAATATTTTACAGCATTAATTCATGCAGTTATTTATATGTTTAATGTCTATTTAGGGTATTTTGTATTTGTTCAATTCTGATAACTACACATTTGCTTTCTAAATTGTAAACATGCATATAAATGAATAATTTTCAAGAACAAGAATAGTAATATTTGTATTTGTTCAGGTAAATTAAGAAATCAATAAGAAGAAATCAATAAGAAAGTTTTTAAATAGACTGTATCTCATGCTCATGATTTTGGGTGGCATGACATAAGCCATCTATTGTTAATTTTGTCTGTAAGACAATCTTTTTTCTTTTAATTGTTTTCAATATAGCATATCATTGGAAGACTTAAGAATAGCTATATCAGTGAATAGCATATAAACTCATCGGTAGGTGAATGTTTCTTTAGTCTCATGCATTTTCACTGTAGAACTGATATAATTGATGAGTCTTAGCTCTATTTTAACCTTGGCATCACTGCATTTCTCTGAATTTTTCTTCTTACTTGCCAGATGTTTTGAAGGTGGTTTTAATCAGCAGTAAACTTTGCCATTAAAATGGATCCAGTTAAAAAGGTCACTTGTTGCCCCAGACACTCTGCAAATTGTTCATAGGTATCTTTAATGTCATAATAATGATCTAGTGAGAGTGTTTTTGTGGGATTTAGAGACACTGGAATATTCATGGTAGGAAATAAAGAAGAAATAATAGGCTCACATTTTTTAGCCTATATATAGTATTTTAGAAAATATTTTTAATTACATAAACCATGTGGTATTTAAAATACGTAAATAAAAACACCTTTTTAAAGTCTATAATTCTAATTTTATCACAAGCTCTTGAAGATCATGGACCATATTGCCCATAATGTTTTCTCTTTTATGTCAAAACAAAAGGCTATGAAAAGAATAAGGGCATGAAAACACTATTCTTTTATTCATCAAATATTTAGTAAGCAAGTACCACAACACTGATGCTGCACTAGAAACTAATAATTCAAAGTCGACTGCAATATTTACTGCCTGCCCATCCCTGTGTAATCCACTTGGTAATGTTGGGGCCAGGACTCTGAAAACTGCATTTCTCTTTGGCCAGGTGCTCCCTGGACTCAGGAAAGAAGGGTCTGGCTCCTTTCTCTTTTCATATTGTTGTTACCAGGGTAACAGAACAATGCTTCACACTATCAACAATATTTTATTCTAAAAACATTAAGTTTCAGTTTGTAGTTTTTTAGTAAATTCAAGACCAGTACTTCTTTCCTCAGCGATATCAGTACTCCATGCTGCATGGAGTATACTTTCCCTGTACCTGGAGCTCAGCTCCAGGGACTTCTTCCTTCAAGTTTTTGATAATCAGTACTAGCTAAGAAGTGTCCTTCCTCAGAAATCTTAATATCAGTTCCAAGTCTCCCTTACTCTAATACATTAATTTTTAACATTTCCCTTTTTCTTTGTTCCCTTAGCCTCAGATCAGCTTTTGCTTCCTGCAGTTATCTCTTACATAATGTGTGAAACTTTATTTCCTTTCCTCATTTCCTACTTAACAAATATTTTTTACTTAATCTTTTTACTGATGCAAAAAGTGCATAACATAAAATTACTATTTTAATAATTTTAAATATACAGTTCAGTGGCCTTAAGTACATCCATCTTGTTGTGCAATCACTGCCACTATCTATCCATCCATTTCCAGAATTTTTTTATCCCAAACTGAAACTTTATACTCCTTAAAGAAGTAACTCCACATTGTCCTGTCTTCACCAGAATGCCTGACGATCACTATCCTACTTTCTGCTCCTATGAATTTGACAATTCTAAGTACTTCATATAAGTGGAATCATACCGTACTTGTCCTTTTGTGTCTGCCTTTTTTCACATAACACAATATCTCCAAAGTTCATCCATATAATAACATTTGTTAATAATTCTTTATTTTAAATTATCTCTGTTAAAATAACTGGTCTGATTTCTGCTTCCTAACTTGACCCTGACCAATACAATATCTCAAATAACTTACACTTTCATAGCACTCAATTCTGAATACAAATTTAAGATAATTTTTTTCAACTGACAAATCCATTTATAAAGGTCAATTATATGAACTGTCAGCCTCTCAGTCCTTATGGAGGAAGTTCACTTTATCTAAACCACAACATTTTGAAGGCAGCTTTTATTTCTCAGGAAAGAGAACATTTTTTAAGTTTTAAATTTTTCATTACAGTTGAGATACATTATTATATCAATTTCAGGTATATAACATGGTGATTACACACATATATATAACTTATGAGGTGATTACCAGATAAATCTAGTATCCATTTAATACCATAGTTGTTATAATATTATTGACTGCATTTCTCATGCTATACTTTACATTTCCATGACTATTTTATAACTACCAATTTATACTTCTTAATCTCTACTCCTTTATCACCCATCCCCAAACCCTTATCATATGGTAACCCTCAATATGTTCTCTCTATGCATTTGTTTCTGTATTGTTTGTTTATATTGTTCTTTAGATTCCACATACAAGTGAAATCATGTGGCATTTGTCTTTCTCTGTCGGACTTACTCCACTAAGCATAATACCCTCTAGGTCTATTGTTGATGCAGATGACAAGATTTAATTTTTTTTCAGGCTGAGTAATACTCCATTGTGTGTGTGTGTGTGTGTGTGTGTGTGTGTGTGTGTGTGTGTGTATACATATATGTATG
This sequence comes from Lyroderma lyra, assembly GCA_004026885.1. Lineage (NCBI taxonomy): Eukaryota > Metazoa > Chordata > Mammalia > Chiroptera > Megadermatidae > Lyroderma > Lyroderma lyra. The sequence continues at coordinate 24,378 of PVJL010014077.1, read as the reverse complement.
TATGTATATATACATAAAACCTCTTTTTTATAAATTCATCCATTGATGGAAACCCAGGTTGCCTCCATTTCTTAGCTATTGTAAATAATAATACAAAAATCATATGAGGTTGGACAATTATTTTCATGAATTTATCCTGGAAAAAGTGCTACATACCTCATTGCTAAATATCACTATGTTCACCTTCGAAGTACTCCCTTTGGGAAGCTATGCACTGACCAATGCCAGCACCTAATTCACCTTTCAAAGTAATTTTGGAATTCTGTCTGGAATGGCCATTAGAGATGTTGGTGTACCCAAAATCTGACAGTTAAGTTCACAAACTTGCCACAGTGCATTTATTATGTCAGTAGCACTGTACCAACAACTCAGTAAGGTGTCATAACCTTGCCAATGTGGTGCTGGTGCTGAAGTGCAGAGGTAATACTATACTTTGATAACTTTGGCACACCCTGAGTAATTCCATCACTCGGTCCATTTCAGTTTTCCACCATCTCAACCCTCACTCAAGCCCGCCCACCTACCAGATCTGAGTGACCTTCTTGTCCCAGATCACCAAGTCTTTTCCATTCAAACCTAACTAATAATGGTGGTGCTGGTGCCGAAGTACAGAGATCTTTCCTTCAATCCTAAGTGATAGCTTTGCTGGGTGGAATAATCTTGATTGTAGGTGTTTGGTTTTCAACACTTTTAATATTTGGTACCAATTCCTTCTGACCTATAAAGTTTCTTTTGAGAAATCACCTGACAGTCTTGTGTAAGCTCTCTTGTAGATAACTTCACTGTTTTTCTTCTCTTAAGATTCTTTGTTATTAACATTTGGCATTTTAAATTTGATGTGTCTTGGTGTGGGCCTCCTTAGGTTTATCTTGTTTGGGATTCTTTGTGTATCCTAAGCTTGTATGTCTATTTCCTTCAACAGGTTAGGAAAATTTTAACTCATTATTAGTTCAAATATGATTTCAATTTTTTGCTTTTTTTTTTCTGGTACCCCTATAGTGCAAATGTTGTTATGCTTAATATTGTCCCTGAGGCTCCTTAAACTATCCTCATTGCTTTTGATTCATTTTTTGTCTGTTTCGTTGTTGTAATTGGGTGTTTTCTACTACCTTATTTTCTAAAAGGCTGATTTCATCCTCTGCTTCATCTAATCTACTGTTGATGGCCTCTAATGTGTTTTTGTTTCAGTTAATGTATTCTTTACTTCTGATTGGTTCCTTTTTCTGTTTTTCATTTCTATTTTAATGTTTCTTTTTTATCTTTTTGTTGGACTTCTCACTGAGATCATTGAGCATCCTTATAATCAGTGTTTTGAATTTGTATCTGCTAAATTGCTTATCTTTTTTTTTGTTTAGTTTATTTTCTGGAGCTTTCTTCTGTCCTTTTATTTGTAACATGTTTCTCTGTCTTCCCATATTGGCTGTCTCCCTGTTTTTGTTTTTATGTATTAGGTAGGGTAGCTATGTCTCCTGGTCTTAGTAGAGTGGCCTTATATAGTGGGTGTCCTGTGGGTCCCTATAATGCAATCTCTCTGGTTGCCTGAACTATGTGAGGCAAGTGTGTCCCTTATTTGGATTATGTGTGTGTGTGTCCTGTTGTAGCTGAGCCTTGGTTGCTATCTGCACATCTACGGGGAGACTTTTTGTGTGGATTGGCCATTACTACAGTGGAGAATTTGTTATGCAGTGACTGATGCTACAGAACAAAGTGTGCTTTAAGTGGGCTCTGGTGCCTGCCCAGCCTGCTCTTTGGGTGTATCATCCTTGGGCACACCTGTTGGTGCTACAGCTGGGTCTGAGGCAGGCTACCTGGCATACTAGCCCCAAGGCCTCCTGGGAGGGGCCCCACCAAAGGCCTAGTTCAGCAGTAGTGTGTACCCTGACAAGAGTTTCCTAGAATGAGCCACAAAGCAATTGCAGACAGCTACCAGGTTAGCTTATTTTCGTGCAGCACCTTTAAGCCCAGCACAGGTGGCCACTTGTGTTGAGCTTGAAGGTTCCTGCAAGAATATAAGCTACAAACAGAGGACAGCTGGCACCAATGTTGGGTGTGGGGATGCTTATCAAGAGTTATGGGGCATGCTGAGGCAAAATGCTGCTTGTTTGCTTTTTGTGGGGCTATGAGAGATTTCAGGAAATTCCACAGCATGAGCCAAAACAAATCATTTGTATGGAAAAACCACTAGAAGCAGCTTGGGTGGGTCTGCAAGTTGGGTCAAGTGGGGTTTCAGGGAATCACCAAGTGGAGAAAACAATGCTAGAGAGCTTGGTGGAGATTCTGATTTAGCACTCATGTAGGCTAGGTTGAGGGGAGAGATCAAAAAAGGAACAATGACTTCGGCCAGCACTTCTGTCTAGAAGAAAGCTGTCTCTCTAGCCCTGTCCTTGAAGTCAGACAATTCAGTTTTTTCCTATATATTTCTGGAAATGTTAGAGCTGCTGCCCCAGTGCTGGATCTCAGAGCAAGTGAGGTCATTAGTGACTGAGTCAGTGTGTGGGTCATTTAAGAGGAGCACTGAACTCCAGATGCCCTTGGTCTTACTCAATCACAATCTTCTCTGATTTTCAGTCACAAGTAGTGGGGACTTCTCTTCCTGGCACTGGGCCCCTGGGCTCAAGAACATGGTGTGAGGCTAGATTCTCTCACTCCTCAAGGTAGTGAGAGACATTTTACTCAATTTTTAAACTGTTGCCTTCCAACTGCCAACCTGTCTGTCCCCTCATGTATTCCCCATGACACCTAAGGCAGGAGCTAAGCATGGAGGCCACGGGGACACAGAATATCTAAGAGACAGAACTGACACTCTCTCAGGGATACTGTTCCTCCTTCACTTACACACCTCACATCACCCTGTATGGCCCTAGAGGATGGCTGGTTAGTCAATGACAGGTAAGATTCCTCAAGAGAGGAACAACCTAAGACAAGCACAGTCACATAGGGGCCATCAGGAGAGAATTTTGGTTTAACAGAGGTGAGGCATAGACCCTCACCCTCTCTGAGGTTAATCTCCTACCCTCTGGCTCCCTTGTGTCCCACCATGTTCCAGTGGTGACCTGATAGAACAATTATCAGTCATGGTCCAATAGGAATGACTTAGGTACTAAGTCAACCCCTGGGTTGGTGTCAGTCCTTGGGGCTATATGTTCTCTAGAAACACAATGCTTGTTGAAACATAATGGGGATTTTCAGAAAAAGCAGTTTGTTAGGCAACATAACTCACAGACCATGGAAAAACCAGTTTCACTTCCTTGTATGTCCATCAATAAAAGCTATGTATTGGCCCAATGCTGGGCTCTTTCAGACCTTAAAGCTGGAGTCTCTTGGCCCTGCTTATACTATAGTCTTGGCTACTTTCTTTTTTCACTTTGTGTTGTCCTTTTTGTTTTCCCACAGTTTGTGTTATGCTGGATGCAACATTAAACACCACATGCAAGTGAGGGACCAGCCTGTTTTGCATCTCCACCTCTTCTACCAATCTTGGCACGGCTTCTTCTGCATGTCCTTATAGGACTTCTGTTCAGCTATATTTAAGGCAATTTTCAAAAGTTGTTTCTTGTAGTTTACTTGTAATTTTGATGTGGTCATGAGAAGAGGCAAGCACAGCCTTTACCTATTCTGCCATCTTGACCGGAAGCCAGGAATGGTTCTTAACACTTCCCATGGTATTAAGCCTCAAGTTTGATGTATTTAACCCTGTTAAAAAACAAAACAAACAAACAAACAAAACCATCACCTGATTTTCATGTATTTCATATAAATTCAAATTAAGATCTTCATATTTAACTGGAACAGATGTATGAGAACCAAATAGAGTGAGAAATGTGACACAGATGTGCTAGAAGGAAAAATTTTATTGTTTGTAACTTTGATTAACCCTGTCATTGGGTCATTGACAGCTAACTTTCTTCTGCTTTCTTTTTACATCCTCTGATGTATTGTATTATATTTCATGGCAAATTCCTAAGAGCCATTTATATAACACTCTTTTTCTTTGGACATTCTTATGAGAAAAAGTAATGGGAGAAAATGGGAAAGAAAATGGTTTTATTAAGTCTCAATATTTTTGTAGAAACTTCAGGGTCCACCTGTATAGTGTAAGTTTTAAGAAAACCTATGAGCAATTCTATTTGTATTGGGGCCACTTAGCCATATTCTATTTTATAGTTAGGTTAAAAAGAAACAACAGACCCAAAATGGAGTCACTTGTCCTAAGCCCCACAAGACTTAAAACCTAACCTAATTACAATTTCACTCTCTCCCAGGAATGGAATTTTAAGCTAATTAGTCTTGAATTTTCTGTGCAACGATAGTGAAGTACTCTTCCCAATAAAATCTTCTGTCTTTCCTTAAGTGAAGGTGACTTTGCCTGAAATAATCCACTCTTTTAAGTCCCTTTTCTCACCTCCCTTCAACCTTTCAAAACTTTCCATTTTGTACAACTCTTCAGAAACCATATCTATTTGCTCAATGGGATCTTGCCCAATTTATGAATTGTTGAATGTAGCAAATTCAATCTTTAAATGTAATTTGTTGCATTTTTGTTTCTTAACAATTATAATTTATGCCTCTGATCTTTATTCACTATCTGTTATGCTTATGCTCTTGGTCTCCAGGGGGACTTCAGATTATTAGATATAAACTAATCCAAATAGAAAGTAAAGCCTATAAGCCTTTAACTTTAATGGTAGTTGTTCTGAAGTAAAGAGTCTCATCATCTTAAAAGTTTATTTTTCATAAAAGGTCTTTGTATGATCATCAGTGAGACTCTGAGATGAAAAACTTAATCAAGGTAATTATTATTTTCTTTGCTAATTACTTTATTTTCTACTTCACCTCATTTGGGTTTAAAACATTTCCCTTAGAAGTTATATTTTTATTAATAATCATGATTAAATAATTGAAAAATCATCATAGTACTACACATAACTATAGATAATATGCTTATCAGATAAATTACAAAGTTTATAATATCAAATAATTTTTATTACTCTGTCGTACTCCATAATTTTTCACAATTTTGAATTGATGTTATCGGCTAGAATCTAAACAAACATCTGGGTTGTAAGCCAAAATTTGACGCTATTTGACAGCCGATGAAAATTTTAACATTATATTTTAATGAAATACTCATTATTTTATCTACTAATATAGACAGTACTGCTGACTATATTTATTTAGCAACCAAAAGAATGGTAAAAAAAAAGAAAACTAGAATTTAACCTGTCTTACCTGACTTAAAATTTGTATTATAGAGAATCATAATTAGGAGTTAAGTACTTTTTAGTAGGATATGGTCACCTTTCTCTGTCAAAGTTTTTGAAAAAGTATTAGTTCAAGAATATAATGACTTTTTAAATGAGAACTGAGAAATAATGTGTATTTTATTTATTATTATTATAAGCCATTGAGGAAGTTGAAGGGAATTATATAAGGCACTTTAAAATGTAGTGTATGAAAATGTTTACTTGTAAATGTCAGCCTCAGTTTTGTAATCATAGATTTAACTGAAGATTATAATATTTAATAATAAAGCTCCAAAGGAAGTCAAAATTGTATGTTCCTTATTCTACTGTATTTCTGTTGAAGACACAGTATATTGACTAACCTATATCTAACCTTTCCCTGCCCCACCACCACCTTCAGACACTGTCTTTCTTAGTAATAGAACACAAATATGTTTAGGTCAATCATGTGCCCAAGATAACCCTTATAATCTAAGTCAATCTGTTAATTGCATTCCATTTGGCCAGACATGTATTTGCCCAACATATCCCAATTAGGGGCCAGCATGTGGCTCAGATCTAGTCAAAGACAGAGAAAAAAGTGAGAAAGTTTCATTGATGGAACAAAGACAAAAATTTTTACCTCTGCCTCTTCATTCTTTAAATACTAATGGGAATAGATACATTTGGAGATTTGATAGTCATCTTGCAACCTATGTAAAGAATGAAGCCAAGACACTGAAATGGGAAAAGCAGAAAGCTGGAATTCACTTGAGTTCCGGCTGATGTGTCTGACCTGCTTTATAGCCTGACTTAACCTGTCTATCTCAAGTAAACAGTAAGTGCTCTCCTATTTTATACTATAATTTGTAAAGTCTTCTATTGCAGTAAAACATTTTAAACATTAAATTTCTTTTCAATTAACTGATAGTGAGAAAAAACACTTATATTTTTATAAATGTTCATTAACAAACTGGCTTTTCCTTTTTACCCCAAAGAAGATGCACGCCTATAATCCTTTTTAGGAAAGTACATATATTCACTCATTTAGCATATATATTTCAAGTGTATTTTATGCTAGTAATTTATTTATGCACTTATTGTCAATATAATTAATTTTGAAATAGATAGAATTGAAATATTTGAAAATTATTGGACCAATATTCTGGGTGTCTATTAATTACAACACTGAAATAAAAATAAAATGTAAATAATCTGAAATAATTATAATTAGCCTCTGCTTTACAAATAAAGCAGAATTAAATACTGAAATCTTATTTGTCAGACAAGCATTTATGTTTTTTGTTTTTGTTTTTTGTTTTTGTTTTTTGTATGTGGGTAGTTCCCTGGCCGGCAATCAAACCTAGGCCTCAGTGCTGACAGCGCCAGCGATGAAGCCTTAAGCCACTACACCACCAGGGAACTCCCCAGACATGCATTTATGTATATTTAAAAGCTGAATTATGTATGTAACCACATTAATTGTGCATTATATTCACCCCAAGCAAATGTCCCAAGTTCATAAAACCTGTAAATGTCATCACCCAATCTGTCCCATAGATTCAAGAAATATAAGCATTAAATCCTATGAAATATATACATGCATGTGAGTTTTGTTTCAAACAGGTGATATTTGTAAGGTTCATAACCTAACTTTTTGTTATAGGCATTTTTTAATCTATTATTCATGCTATATATATCAAACATTTAAACAATCTTTATTCTAGTTACCTATGAAGACCAACATTAACATATTTAAAGGAATGACTCTTCAGAAAGAAAATAACCAACTGTTTAATGTCTTTTGGGCCATTTCAGTGATATAAAAAGTTTTATTATAACTTGGGCCATCTTGTATTCCAAAATGAAACAAAGTAAAAACAAGAATAAGAACACATTATTACCAAAGTTACAATAAACTTATAGCTTGAAATCCTAACAGTCATAAATGATTATCACTCTTTGAAGTTATTAGATGGGAGAAAAAAAGAACATACCACATACATTAATTTTGTTAAAATGAGTTTCTATAGAATTTTAACATATTGTAATATTTGTATTACTTAAGTGAATTGAATTCACTAGAGATTTATTAGACTTGGTTTAGACCACTGATCTATAAACTGCTTTCCTGGACAGGGCCAGATAATAAATATTTAGGCTCTGTAGGCCATGAGGTCTCTATTACTGAATGCCTTTGTTATACAGTGAAAGCAGCCATAATAAGAACCTAAATGAATTGATGTGACTGTTTTCCAATAAAACTTTATTTGCAAAAGCAGGCAGTAAACTAAATTTGATTTCTGTGCTCTAGGTATGACCTTATCCCAGACAGAAATTCCTTGAAATTCAACAAAATTAGGGCAGAGGAGCTTTTATTATATTATATAATAGCTTAGGGACATGGGGAGAAGTGAAAAGTAAAATAATAGCAAGTGACATGGTTTCAAAAATCCTCCACCCACACTTTGTGGAGTTTACAAAGTAACTCCTTCAGCAATTTCCTTTAGACCCAAAATAGTCCTAAAACAAATAAGAAACTGCAAACTTATAATAAATCCTGGATGTTCTTTTTCAATGTATTTCTTAATTTATACCAGAATCAGGAACCTAAATCAGTTGTATTTAAATATAGAATAGAATAAATTGCCCAGATGTATTAGTTGCTGGATAACAAATTACTCCAATAAAACCACACTCTAGTATTTTCTCATACAGTTTCTGAGGGTATAGAATCAAGAGTAGCTTAGTTGCTCTAGATCAGGCGGTAATATTTATCCATCAATAAGCAGTGGGCTTAGGGCCACAATACTTCTACTTTTAAGTCTCATAAAATATTTTATTTTAGTATGAGAAGAATGAAAAATGTTTTAGGTCAAAGAAAAAATTTAATATAATTAACATATTCTTTTTTATACCAAAACAATAACTATATATGACTGAAACATTATTTTGAATAATTATGTAGGATGAGAAGACAAATGTGATGCATACTTTTGTGCAGTGATCTGTCATTCTTCCCTCTTGTGTCCCATCCAGATGTGAGATACAGATATAAATTTAGATATATTTTAATAGAGAAAAAGGAAGACAAAGGCAAAATTGAAAATAAGTGATGAGTAACTGGAACTCAGAGAAGTAACAATGTACAATGTGGCTCTGCACTCAGAGTCTCTCATGAGGTTCAATCAAGTGTAGTGAGAAATCGTAGTTTCTGAGGGCTTGACTGAGGCTGGAGGATCCACTCCCAATCAAGCTCTTCACATGGCTGTGGGCCAAACTCTTCAGTTCTCCACATAGGCTGCTATTCAAGGTTGGCTTTCCTCAGAGCTAGTGATGTCAAAGAGAAAGTGAGAGCACATGAGAGAGCAAGCAAAGCAGAAATCACGCTGTCTCTGTGTTGCATTATGTATTCATCACCCAGAATTAGTTCTCTTTCCATCACCATATATTTGACTCCCCCTTCCTTGCCCCTACTCCCTCCCAATGCACTGCAGAATTGTACACCTGAAAACTATGTAATTTTTGCTAACCAATGTCACCCCAATAAATTTAACAATAAAAAAAATAAAAAAGGAAATCACACTATCTCATATAACCTAATCTTGAAAGAGGCACAATGTCATTTCTGTCAGAGTCTCTTATTCGACCTTAGTGATGTTGAAGGGATTATACAAGGGTGTAAACACCAGGAGACAGGAATTATTTGGGACTATCTTGAATGCTGGCTACCGCACCAGGGGGGTCAGGATTGCTGAGGTACACCACCATCTGAGAAATCATGTGGATAGAAATTATAAGAATGAAATTCAGGTAGCATTGAACTCACTGAATCTAAAACTGCAAGCCCAATTTCTATTATATTATGAAAAATTACTTGCAAGTAATCTAATAAACCAGAACTTCCTATATTTTATATTCCTAAGTGAATGTAAAATAATGTTCTATAATAATTGAAAACTATCATTGCTCAAGTGATAAAATTGTGATAAAATCCATGGGAATAGCTATGTTACATTATTTTATAAGCCAAACATTCCATAGAATATATATATATATATATCACTGTTCATATCTTACAATTATTTTTGTGTGTCACTAACTCAAATATTCTGTGGAACAAAATTCTTGTAAATAAGTACAAAAATTAAACTGAATGGGATATAGTTCTGTAACTTCCTTTCTTTTAAGAGAGGTTCTGTGAAATTAAAACCAGTCTAACGTCAACAGCTAGTTAATACTTAGGTCTTTAATGTCAATTCTCATCATTCCCAGTCTCTAATTCTGACTTTACTGGTGCTCTATCATATCTGCTAGATTTATCATTTTCTCTCAAGGGATTGCATATAGAGTGTACATTACCTGTCTTTTTTCATGAGAAAATGAACACAAGTTTCATGCTTCTAAGTGAAACTGGGCCAACTTTTTTTTTATTCTTCCTTTTTCTTTTTGCTGAAATTGCAGACTTCTTTGTTGCTGAGCTCAGATACTAAGAAAACCATTACTTCTCTTCTACCTAATAGGAAATGTATGTATCCTTCAATTGCTCCAAGGGGAGAAGATAAACACAGACAGGATAAAAAAGTTATCAGTCAGAACTGGCAGATGCTTACTCAGGGTGGTTCATACAGTACAATAGCTACTGTTTCTTGAAATGCAGGTATATATTATATAAACACTAGAAATAATCCTTTCTAACATGAATATTCAGGAATAAATTAGAGTTACACACAGTAACTGTTGATTATAAACATTGTCCATGCAGTTTTTTCCCCTTGTAGCCTAGAAGGTTTCATTTAATATAAAAGCAATGATATATAAGGTATGGCCATTAAAAATGATAAAGTCATTCATATGGAAAAAATTAGTTTATGCCACAGGGTATTTTAAAAATGTATTTGTTGCCTGTCCCTACATTTTTATTTTCTTCATCAGTTACATGACCTGTCTGGTGGCATCAAATTTAATGGTTTTCTTTCCACAAGATTTTTGCACCCTATTTATCATTTTTCCACTCTTCCATTTCTATACCTTATAAGTTAATTGATTTATTCATCAATCCATTCAACAACTCAACATTCATTAAATGTCTATAAAATAAATGTGAACTGTCAAAAAACACAGTTAGAAGTAAGCCTTATTAGTAAACTGTTCTAGAGCTAATGTTGCTTATCTGAAGAACAATAAACTCTTGACTAAAGTGATCAGGGATTGCTTGGCTAAAATACTCTTTTAAATAATTATAAATGTTAATAAGAATAAATGTGATATATACCTTTGTGCAGGGATCTCTCTCTTGTCCATTATATGCCCCATCCATGTGTTGCACTGAAACTACAAAAAAGCTAGAGAATAAGGATAAGTACATCATAAGGGTGAGAAATGCATGTTATTATTGTTGTTAATAACAATGCAGAGGGAGCTAGACTAATTGGAGACAATACATTCAACATACAATTTCACTTACTGAGATAAGAGCAGAAAAAGTGATACAGGCAGGAGCTCAATAAAACCTCCTAATTGGAGGAGCAAGAGCAAGCCATGGGACACATGGAGAACAAACCACTCGAATCAGTTTTTATACTGCAAATCAACAGCTTTGAGAAATAGCTGTGCTGAAAGCTCCAGGTTTTTGTTTTTTGTTTTGTTTTGTTTAGTTTCAAATGCTTAAACCAGGAGTGTGCAATCTTTTGGCTTCCCTGGTCCACATTAAAAGAAAATTGTCTTGGGCCACACATAAAATACACTAACACTAGCGACAGCTGATGAGCTAAAAAAAAAAAAAGGTCCAAGGATAATTTTTGTAATGTTTTAAGAAAGTTTACGAATTTGTGTTGGACCCCATTCAAAACCATCGTGGGCTGCATGCGCCTGCAGGCTGCGGTTTGGACAAGCTTGGCTTAAATCAAGTAGTAGAAAGCTGGTTCTTCTGTGACTTCTCCCTTATAGTAGCAGTGGGAAGACTAGGAGTCATACCTTAAGCATTATAGAAGCAGGACAACAAAGACAATGGTACTGAAATTAGGGGCTGGCTAATGTCACTTCAACTAATGTGGAAAGCCAAATGAGAAACTATATTTCTCAAATTTGGTAGCTCTCTCCCCACTCTTCAGGGCTGCTGTATCACAGAACTCAAAATATCTGTCAATGAGTCATTCAGCATAGTATCTTTATTGCAGAATATATTTCAGGTTCGTTTGAGGGTTCTATACTTCATTTGTTTATTCTTTTTCTAGCTTGATTTTTAATTCAATTGAATCAATTTTTAAAGAAAACATTTTAAATATAGGATTTTTAATAGATCTTATGAAAAAGAACAGAGTGACATCAAATGGCAAAGGCCATATTATCCTTCATCTTGGATCCAGGGAAAGTTACCATCACAGACCCAGGTGGCCTTTACCTCAATTTGTTGTAACGTGTGGATCATGGTGTACTGATAGTTCTTTATGGAACCTGGTGGAACTGTAGGGTTTCTTGTTATTAGCCAGTTCAAATAAAAAGATTACAAAGAAGTGCCATGATTTCTTCAACCAAGATTAATGAAATACTATGAGTAGCAAAAAAAATGTTAAATATGGTCAAATTTGTTTTATGGAGCATTTAAGATTTTTTTATACTTTGACATCTTTAGGTGATAGATTATGACATCAAAAATATTAAATTTATTTGTATGTGAACTTTACTTCCATTCAAGAACTAACACATTAAAAACTCTATATTATTTATTTACTCAAATTAAATAGTGACTCAGGATCTATACACTAACAGCCTGTTAGGAAAATCACACTGTCATTGCTGAGGCTCTTTAGAATCAAGGAGTCTTAAGCAATGCTTAGAAACTATAGAAAGTGTCTTTATTCTTTAGTTCATCTTGATAGTTTCTATTCTAATTTTCCAGATTATAAGGATTCTTGAGTTTCTCAGTCCTTCTGTGCCTAGACACCTTTGCTAATAGTGGAAGCCATGGCATCCAAGCTGCAGGTTCCTTAAGGGCCACGTTCAGACATTGCTCTAGATATATAGTCACTTATCCTGGTGTGACTCAGGGGAGCCAGCGCCAGTGTACTTTTCACATTGCCATCTATTTAGAGTCTTAGGGAATCATCCCTCCCTCCCTCACCAATTTAAAAGTCATCCACCTGTTTCTTCTCTATATTAGCAAAGTGCCCTCAGAAACATGAAACACCTGGATTTCAAAAACCAGAAACACAGTTGTACAAATACTACTCATATTTAGCTTAGAACAAAAATGTCTCCTGGGGCCAGGAAACCAACAGTCTCGCTGTCTGATAGAAAGGGCAAAAAAGAGGGAGAATAAAACACAAATTAATATCTCAATAAACTATCCTGCCTTACTTTCATTCTTAAAGTAGAAAAGAAAAATATTCCATTAGAGTATATTTTAATTTTAGCAGGATATTAGAGCTGATTTAACAGTATTTCATTTCCACACAAAAATATAACAATTGTTAATGGCAGTGAAGTATATGTTTGTTGAAAGATTATGACAGCTCACTTATTAAATGTTTAATTTGATGCTCTTATTATAAGTGATTCATTGGGAAATTACATTTATAATCATCATAACCTTAATGGTATTCCTCATTAAATAAATGTCTGTTACATGCCAAAAATACATCAGATATGCATGCATTACCTTACTAACTCTCAACAACTCTGAAGCAGGTATTATTCTTATTCTGGTATTTCACTTTAGGCTTAATTAATTAAATTCACATAGTAAACAGAGGCACCTTGAGTCCTGGGTGCCTCGTGGCATCAGTTTTGCTGGTGATACAAACAGGGTTGGATTTCTTTGCAATGAAATAACAAAAATGAAAATTACAGGGCATTTTGTTCTGCCTCTTGTGTTTACATTTATCAGAATAACACCTTATTTGACTGCCTTCCTCCAAGTGACTAGTGAGGCTAGTCTCCATCCAGTTGCTTTTATAGGGGGCACAATCTTTTATCCAAGTTCTTCATTAATTCCTGATCAGGTCTCTTTATCAAACCTGCTTTCTTAGCTACAAGGTATGTCTGTGAGAATGAATCCATGGAGGTGGAATTTGAGCTAAGACATGGAATGGACTCTGGGCTAAGCCACCAGGCACACAAACCTGGGTCTTCCAACAGATAAAGGATTACCAGGTAAAGAAGTTGTACCCTCATCCCTCTTTAGAGGCAAATCATTAATGAAGAGAACCACCACATAAAATACCGTCACCTTGCCCTTCCCTGAGGTCAGATTGAGGCAAGAAGGAATAAAGAAATACAGGAGAAGCAGGGGGTGCAGATGTTGCAGGAAAAGGAATCTTCAGCTTCATGCAGAAAAGAATTCAAGTGTGAGCTAGGAAATAAAGCAAAATAGTTTATTGAATAAAAATCTACACCATAGGGAGAGAAGAGGTTGCCTCCCAGAAAGAGATAACCATGATTTGCAGTATTTTTTATTTGGTGGGTATTTTACATGGAAATAAAGGGGGAGATATTCTATTAATTCCAGGAAATGGGTGAGATTGTCCACGTATTTTCAATACAACCTTATTTTATCTTTATGTGGTTCTCTCAAGAGGTGTCACAGTACTGGTAGGTGTGTCATTTAGCATGGAGATGTATTATAATGACCATATAATGTGTCTGGAGGCTGCTTAGAGGTAAATCTCCTCATCCTCTTGGTCTTGGCCAGTTCTGACTGGTTTTCATGCCTCATCTTGATGTACTGGTCCTTTGTCTTCCACAAATGGTTAGTGGTTTTACTTGGTGACCCTGCCCCTGTTCTATCTCACAGGGACACCAGAGAAAAGATGAGGATGGAGTCTCTGAAAGGGACAGTGCCTTTAGCTTGCATTTCCTCTTCTATATTCTCAATCTTCTAGCTATCTAAAATTTTGTAATTTTTTCTTAGAATTATATTCATTCTATAAATAATAGTAATTTATATATTTGGGATGAGGCCTGTAAAAGAACCCCAGCAAAAGGTTAATTTATACAAATTAAAAATAACCCATCCTTTGACCACCGTAAGACTAAATTCTCATATACTCATTCCAAACATGATAGACAGATATTAGCTTTCTAAAAAAAGTAATAGCAGGCAACATTCCTGGTTTCTCATATGTTCCAACTATACAGTAATTCTGATAGGATTTTAGAACCTTTATTACCCATGTTTATTCAATAGTAAAATCTTGTATTTGGAAAAAAATGACTTCTCCAGCTGAGTATTTCAGAAGAGTGGAGAGCTAGAAGAAAGAGCATTTATAATTCAGGATCTCTAACCTGACTGATGGAGTCACAGACCTTCACGGGATCTTGCTTAATTCAGAGACTGCCAGGTATTCAATCTTCATTACCAGAATTGTTGAAGACATATTATTATAAACACTCTCCTTCTAACCCAGAAAACCTCTCCACCAAGACAGAAGAGGGAAAAAAAAACAGTTTAATGAATAAATGAGCACTAAACCAGAATGTGACGTACATCACTGACAGCCTACTAAAGAAACTGCAAATTCAAAAAGAAATCTCATCCTTTTCATGCAACCAAGCAAATACAATCCACTTCATACATGTTCTCAAGAGAAACAATAGCTAGTCCTCAAATAAGATGACTGGACCACACCATTTGTTAGGCATAGATTATCCTAAATTCACTTGGTATTTGGGTGGCCATATGTGTTAGCTAATTGGTTTTGTCCAAGGAAAACTAAGCTTCTCATGTCATGATAGGTGGTTTTGCAACTTGGAGCTAGATGTTCGTAGAAACTAAGCTCCTACCCTCCCACAGAGAAAAGGAGATAATGGCACTGTCTTCTCTAGTTACATTTCAAAGAGATAGCTGTCAAACTCCTGAGATTTTTATACATTTCAAACTGAGAAAGAAGCTACAAGTTTTCTAAAGTAAATCCTTTAAGGAAAGGAAGAAGTCTTTCCTCTTATTTTCAATAGGGAGAATTAAACTTCTTGTTTTTATTTATTTAAAAAAAGTTAACATGTAGCTTGCATATACCAAATAATGATTTGATATATGTATATATTGCAAAATAATTACCACATTAGGTTTACTTAAAAGTATATCACCACACATAGTTACAATCTTTTTTGATGAGAAGTTTTAAGATCTAGCTTTTTCTTTTTATATTGTATTTGCCCTCGCACTTTTACTTGTGGATTTTTAAAAATTCTGGTTTTTGTAAAAACAAATACTTTGAGGTCATTTTACATTTACTTTAAATTTCTTCTGTCATTATATAGGACATTTTATTTTTTAATGTCTTTCAATTAACTATTACTCTTAAAATTAATGCCATTAATATTTTAGTGTTTTATTCTATGCATATTGTTTAAGAAATTCTTATCACAAAGTCAGAAAAACATCTACTTATATATATATTTTTAAAAAATCAAACATTTTGTTGTTGTAAGAGCTTTTACATAAGCTCTTGATATATTTTGAATTGATTTCAGTATATGTTGAAATCTCTTATTTTTTTAATATGGTTGACTAATTTAACTAGATAAGTTTACTAAATGGTTCCTCATTTCTCCTGTATCTGCCATTCTACCTCTGACTGAGTGAAATTTAGTTTTTAGTAGGTCCCATTTCAATCAAGACAGAAAACAATGGCACTGTCTTGTTTTAAATGGGACATATGGTCAGCTTAGTCTCACTGGGTTAAATTCAAGGTGTCAATAGGCTGACCATAGTATTATTTGAAACAGAATAGTACCATTGTTTTCTGTCCCATCTAAAATGGGACGTCTGGTGAGCCTAGTTATTAGTGGATCTGATACTAATATGGATATATAAAATAGTTTAACTTTAAAGTATATCTTGCTTGTTTTATCGTGTGTGTAGGAGGTGAGGAAATAATGCTGCAAAATTTTCTTCTCAACACAAGAAAATTGTAGAGTGAAAGGGTAACTTCAAATTTTTAGTCGCTCAATATTGCTACAAACTAAAATTTTCTAGAAACTTCCAAATGCTCTTGATCCACAATTTTAAAAAATCTCTCATAAAAATGGAAATTTGTGATGTTCTTGACTTCTTTTTCCCTGTATAGTTTTATTGGGATTGCATTAATACAATATTTTATCTACCTCATTTAGAACTGGAATATCTGTGAAGAAAGAAACTTTGTTCTTGATCTTGGTACCTAGATTCAGTCTGGTCCTTTACTGACATGTCAATTATACATTTCTTGAATTTTTTGAACAGTGAATATTGTTTGTTTAAAAAAATGCTGCTATAGGTTTTCTTTGCCTTTATTGGGGAGTATTATTTAAATCCATTTATGAAATACAGCAATGTGAGCTATTGTCATGTTGCTAAGATATATACATATATATATGATGTGTGTATATATGTATGTATGTGTGTATATATGTATGTGTGTATATATATACACATTTAAGATTGAGCTTTTATTTACCTTTTTAAAAATGTTTTTTCAATTAATCCTGTATATTTTTCTAATACGTAAAGTTTAAATTCACACAGCATTTTGGGAAACAAATTTTTCTGTGTGGCTCTTAAAATAAATCATGCATTTGGGGATTAATTCTTGAGTCTGAAGGTTTATGGATCAATGATTTTAATTAAACAAAACTACCTTTTAGTATCCAAAAGAATGGTTTGTACTCTGTACCATGTAATTTATTAGAAGCTTCTTCAAATGCCTTTCATATAATCATTCAAAGTACAACAGTCATTTATTGTTTTCAACCAAAAATGATATTTCTAGAATACAGTAGAACACACTTTTTTCTTTTGAGCAATACTAATAAATACTTATATCTTATTTAAATTATAACTGTCAGTTACATGTGTAAGTGCCATATATTTTATTAATAATTTACAAAATGGAACAAAATATAACATTGTCTTATAAGCTATGTTACTTTAATTTTAACATCAAAAACTGTTCATAGAATATGTGATATCATAGGAAAATATGTGATATTTTTAGGGAAAAATATGCAAATTTTTCCATGTCATTTAACTAAAGCCTAATAATTAACAAAAAGAACTATATGGAAAATTGTCCTGTAGTTGTGTTTTCTATTTATAAAACAAAGAAAAATGGAAGCAATTGAATAGTTATGACAGTTATATGATCTTACGCATTTCTTTTTAGAGGGCCTTGAAAGGAGATTGTTTATTCCTATCAATTTCCCCTGTCTTCTACTTTGCCAAAGGAATTAAATATGAAGGTACTAGATTCAGAAAATCACCAAAGTTTTAATAATTACAATGGCAAAATACAGTCATGCCTCATTGTATTGTACTTTGTTTTATTGTGCTTTAAAGATACAATTTTTCAAATTGAAGATTCGTGGGAACCTGCACTGAGCAAGTCTTTTGGTATCATTTTTCTAATAGTGTTTGCTTTACTTCATGTCACTGTGTCATATTTTGGAAATTTTCGGAAATTCTCGCAATATTTTTTTTTCTTTTTGTTTTTAATGTGGGTAGCTCCCTGGCTGGGAATCGAACCCAGGCCGCAGCGTTGACAGCGCCAAAGCCTTAAGCCACTACACCACCAGGGAACTCCATATCACAATATTTTTAACTTATTATATTTGTTATAGTGATCTATAATCAGTGATCTTTGGTGTTACTATTGTAATTGTTTTGGGGTGCCACAAACCACACCCACGTAAGAAGGTAAACTTAAGTGATAAATATTGTGCTCATTGTGACTGTTTCATTGACTGGCTGTTTCTCTTGTCTCTTTCCTTCTCCTCTAGTCTCCTATTCCTTCAGACACTATAGTAATGAAATTAGTCCAATTAATAACCCTACAGTGGCCTCTAAGTATTTAAAATAAAGGAAGAGTCACACTCTCTTTAAATCAAAAGCTAAAAATAATTAAGCTTAGTGAGAAAGGCATGTTCAAAGCTGAGATAGGCTGAAAGCTAGGCCTCTTACACCAAACATGTAGCCAACTTGTGAATGCAGAGATAAAATGTTCTTGAAATTAGAAGTGCTACTCCAATTAACACATAAATGATAAGAAAGTAAAGCAGCCTCATTACTGATATGGAGAAAGTTTTTGTGGTCTGGATAAAAGATCAAACCAGAAAAACATCCCTTTAAACTAAAACCTAATTCAGAACAAGACACTAACTCTCTTCAATTTTGTAAAGACTGAGAGATGTAAGGAAGCTACAAAAGAAGTGTTTAAAATTAGCAGAGGTTGGTTCATGAGATTTAAAAAAGGAAGCCATCTCCAAAATAAAAATTTGCAAGATGAAGCAGCAAGACCTGATGTAGAAGCTGCAGCAAGTTTCCCAGAAGCTTGAGCTAAGATAATTCATGAAGGTGGCTATATTAAACAACAGATTTTGCAGACAAAGCAGCCAACCTTATATTGGAAAAAGATGCCTTCTAAGACTATCATAGCTAAAGAGAAGTAAATGCCTGGCTTTAAAGCTTCAAAGGACAGGCCAACTCTCTTGATATAGGTCAAGGCAGGTGATGATTTTAAGTTGAAGCCCAATGACCTTTTACCATTTCAAAAATACAAGGACTTTAAGGCTTAAGCTAAATCTACTCTACCTGTGCTCTATAAATATAACATCAAAGACAGGATGACAGTGTAGCTGTTTATAAGATGGTTTACCAAATAATTTAAATAAATATTCTGCTGAGACCTATTGCTCAGAAAAAAATGATTCCTTTCAAAATACAGAGGGTATCAAAAAATGCATACACATTTTAAGAAAGCAAATAGCTGTATTACAATTGTAATACTCAATGTATACCAATAACAAAAGATGAATACAAGCCATGTTTGACTGCTGCATTTACAAGAGGTGCTCAAAGTGATTACCATTAGCATCCAGGCAATTCTGAATATAGCAAACTACTACTTGAGCAACGTTGACCAAAGTGTCCACTTGTAATGCTGCATATGCCATTTCAATTTCTTCCCTAAGTACTGCCAGTGTAGCCAGTTTTCTATGGCACACCACATCCTCTAAGCTTCCCCATAGGTAAAGTCAAGGAGCGTTAAGTCAGGAGAACATGGGGGGAACTCAACTGCACCTCTTCATCCTATTTATTGTCCTGGCAAATGGTCTCGCAGTTCTGGAATGACAGCCATGCTTCTGCCATTTTCTTTGACTGTCCTGCCTGTCGCATGGTGATACTAGCATTCATTTAATTAATGCCATATTTTGAGTGAACCTGATACTACACATTATACCAGAATTCAATTTAACTTCAAAAAGTAATACATAGATAATATCTCTTAAAATGTGTATACTTTTTTTGGCACCCTGGTATTACTGCTCATTGACAATGTGCCTGGCCAGCCAAGAGCTCTGATGGAGATGCACAATGTGATTTATGTTGTTTTCATGCATAACACAACATCTGTTCTGCAGCCATGAATCAAAGAGTAATTTTGACTTTCAAATCTTATTGTTTAAGAAATACATTTTATAAGTGTAGGGTATAAAAATATCATTATTACCTTTTCTCTAATCTTCTAAATTCTTCTAGCTGGGCTCATAATCAAATTAACAGAGACAGATTAACAGGAGAAAATCAGAGTTTTAATACATGCACGTGGGAAATTTGTATAGGAATGAAAATTCCAAAGACAGCAAGGCAAGATTGGGCATATAAGATATCCTTGAACAAAGGAGAGAGGAGAAGGAAGGATTGTAAGTTTATAGAAGTGAGAATGGGTGACTTACAGGTACATGAGAAAGGGTAGAATATACATGGCAGACAAATTCTTACTGGGCAACTCAGAAACAATGAGACACAGTGCGCATTTTAACAGGTGCCTGCCTGATGTCCATTTATTTAATATACTTAATTCAAAATAGGTTAAGGCAGCATTCTAATATTTCCTTCCTTCAGCTGATTTCTGTTGCAATCTCTTGAGCAAGAAAGGGGTAAACACCAAAGGATTTTTTGAGGCTTGTTACTTAATAAACAGCTTAAAACGAATACCTCAAAAAGCAGCTTCATGGTGGCAAAATTTTGGTTTCCTTCATTAGAATATACCTTTCATAGACAGTGATACATTTAATCGATCTTTGCAAAATAAATTAAAAACCTCTGGAAAGGATTCATTACATTTCCTCGAGTGCCAGCCTTGTGTTGGAGAACTCCCTCGGCTTCTCTATGTCTGAAAAGGTCTTTATTCCTTTTTCATATCTAAAGGATAACTTTGCTGCATAGATTATTTTTGCCTAGTAGTTTCTCTCTTTCAGTATTTTGAATATATAATTCCACTCCTGCTGTGCTTAAAGAGTTTCTACTGAGACGTCTGATGACAGCCTGATGGACTTTTCTTTGAAGATGAATTTTTTTTTCCCCTGGCTACCTTGAGAATTCTCTTTGTCTTTGATTTTTCAGATCTTCAGTATAATGTGCCTTGAAGAAAGTCTGGGAGTTCCCTGGTGGTGCAGTGGCTTAAGTCTTCGTCGTTGGCACTGTCAGCGCTGCAGCCTGGGTTTGTTTCCCGGCCAGGGAGCTACCCACATACAAAAAAAAAAAAAAAAAAAAAAAAAGGAAAGAAAGTCTGGTGGTGTTCAGGTAGCTAGAAGTCCTATTTACTTCCTGAATTTGGGGTTTCTGTTCTTCTCAAATGTTTGGAAAATTCTCATCTACTATTTGGTTAAGCTCTCATTAGAATTTTGTTCTGATTCTTCTGTATTCTTACTATTCTAATGTTTTTATTTTTAATGGAGTCAGATAATTCTTGTAGAGATTAATTTTTTTGTTTGTTTTTGGTTCTCAAATCTTTGTCTTTTTTTCAATCTCCATGATTCTTTATTTGAGAAAATGTTACTAATTCTTTCCTTCATCTCATTGGCCCTGCTTCCTATGCTAGTTAATTCATGTTTTACTTTTTTTATTCTATTGTTTATCTCCTGAATTTCTATTTGATTCTTTTTTATAGTTTCAATTTCTTTGTTAAAGTGTTCTTTTTGTTCAGAGATTTTCTTTCTGAGATTATTTATCTGGGTCTGAGTATTCAGCCAGCATTCCCTGAGTTTTCTGAGTATTTTTAAGAGTGCAGTCTTGAATTCTGTGTCACTTAGATCATATATTACCAAATCTCTAAGTTCCTTCTCTATAGATTTCCATTTTCTCTTTGAGATGCTTTGTCCCTGAGAGAGTTCATTGTAGTTGATGTGTTTCCCTTCCTAGGCATAAGGACTTTTTCCCCGGGCAGCTATAAAGAGGTCTTTCACTTTTCAGTTGGTGTCCCTGCAGCATCTTACAGTATTTTCTCTCGGTTTTTTAATTTTCTCATGCTCAGAGCTTTCCTGGAGGATGGGATTCTTCTCTTTGACTCAGTTGCCTTGGTTTCCATGTACCTCCTCTTCAGGAAAAATGTAGTGGGTGATGATATTCTGCCTCTGAATTTGGTGTAGGCACAGGCTGTTGTGCCTTTGTTTACAGTTTGCCTGAGCATTCCTGCTGGTTCCCATTGGGGCAGGGTTTGCTGTGGAAGGCTCAGGGCTTGTTGTGGCACAGGGTGATGGTGGTCAGAAGGAAAGGAAGGAAAAGCAGCCAGGCTCCATGTTCACAGTTTCTCTCTAACAGTGAAGGCAGTATGGTTCATTGCTGTTGTTTGTCCTGAGGTTGCTCGCTATCCTGGATGCTGGTTCAGTTGTGAAACAGGCCTGTCTTTCCATGAGGAGCACTCAGGACTAGGGCAGGAACACTCTGCAGCATAAATGCACTCCTCCATCAGAAAGTCCTGCACTCGCTCTGGATCCTGCTGCACTTTAGCTGGTATCTGCCAGCCTCCTTTTTGGTAACTTTTCTGCCAGCCCTCAGCTTTCACAGCCCCATCTCTACACTGCTCTTTTTCCTTTTCTCCCATTCACCTCCCTTTATCAACATTTATGTCTTTTCTTATAGGGGTGGATATCTCAGGTGAAGTTGTGTCACTTGAGGATTCTCTTGTTGAATTTTGGCTGTTCAGTTTCTAATTTCCAGGAGAGGTTTCAGGGATATCCTCTCATACTGACATCTTGATTAACCCAACCCCGAGACCATTCAAACATAAATTTGATAAGCACTGGGACACCAAAATATTCATGACACTTGCTTTATTTGCAGTGGTCTGGAACCAAGTTCACATGATCTCTGAGATATGCCTCTCATATCTAATGTATAGGTTATATTGAGTTAATCTCAAAAGTAAAAAGCACAGATAGAATTTTCAAGGCTATTTTTGTTTATTGCTCTACAAAGAAGTACTTAGGTTTACACTGAAATTCTCTACAGTTGAGCACAATAGGTTCATTTTTTAATAACATAAGAATAATTTGGCCTTTATAGCTAAATCTTCTTTAAACTGGATATTTGGAAACATATTTTGACTCATAATATACTGTTTCTAAAATTAACATCCCTTTTGCTCTTCATACAATGATAGTTAACACATACAGCTTGTTTATAAGTCTTTGGAACATTTTTTTAGAGCTACTTGTTTTTTATGTATATAGTTTTATGCTTTGAAAATTACAAGTTTTTAACTTTTGATTTTTAAATTGATTTATCTAAAGCTCAGCAAGAAAACTTCAGGTCAAATCTCTCCTTTGCCACAATCATAGTTCCTGTTAGTATTTCTATTACAAGTGTCTGTTTTAGAGCTCACCTTTGACAATTTAAGTAACATCAGGTCAAGTACTACAATAACAATTGTCACTTCTCATATAAAATGCCTTCAGAGCTTATGCAACAAATGCTCATAATAACAGATGATTACATTTGAAGCCTGTTGTTGCTAACATAATGTTCTCATTGTTGTTATATTTCTTTAGCATAAAACAATTTTAAAGAAAAAATATATTGGTATGTGTTGAAGAAGTAAAATTTTAATTTAGGCTTTGAAAATTTGGTAGTAATAATCTACTACTTACACTGCAAATCTAAAGATCTATATTTGGCTACAATTGCTTGATTTCAATTTTTCTTTTTTTGTTTTCTGAAATATATTTTCAGAAAACAAAGATTCATTATTCAAGTGAAATAATATTATTATATCAGCTGAAAAAATAGTTCATATTTCTTGTTAAAAATAAACATTTCTAATAAAAACATTACTTTTATTTTCAGAAGGCCATAGAAGTAAATTATTCTTTATACTTTCTTTTTCACCATAAGCAATATAGAATATAAGAACTTTTTTGATAATATAATCAGATGTACAAAAGTGGAACATGAAAATTATTCATAATCTCAAATTACAGAAATCACCCACCAGTTTTACAATTGTGTTATTTTATAAAATAATGAAATAGAAACTTAAAATAGATTATAAATATCTATCCATTCTAACATGTGTAACCACAAATAGTTATTATAACCCGTACTTAGTATTTCACTTTATGATTGCTCCAATTATGTTTAAGCAATTTTTTCCCATTAATCTTGAACACAGATTGTGTTATTTTCTGTTTTTAACAACACAATGATAAACTTATTTATATTTAATTAAAGATTAACAAAATTGAAAACATAAAATTAAAAAGTATATCATATAAATACATCTAATTTGATTAAAGATAAACATATTCTAACCAATATCTATTATTTTGTTCAATAGTTGAATCAACTGTTCTCAAATATTGATTTTAGAAGATTTAGCACTTTCCAAATTCATTGAGAATTTTCTTATGAGTTATATCTATTAACATTTACCATAATATGTTAAAGAATTTAAATATATTTATTTATTTATAAAAATAAATATTAAATATCAGTTAAAAAATTTTACATTAACATAATGTATATTTTCATAAATATTTATTTTTAAAGCAAAAACATTTAGGAAGTCCCATTGTTTTACATTGCAAAAATTTTTTTCAATTGTATGCCTGAAACCTGTGTAGTCCTTGCTAACAGATGTCACCCCAATAAGTCTAACAATAAAAATGAATTAAAAAAAATTTTTTTTGATCTCTATTTTACTTGCGACAGATGACTGGATAAAGAAGCTGTGGTACATATACACAATGGAATATTACTCAGCTGTAAGAAAAGATGAAATATTGCCATTTGCAACAAAATGGATGAACCTGGAGATCATCATGCTAAGTGAAATAAGCCAGACAGAAAAAACAAAGAACTGCATGATTTCACTCATATGCGGAATATAAAACTGAAAGC
>PVJL010014076.1:0-29470 GCA_004026885.1 Lyroderma lyra | reverse complement strand
CGCACACACACGCACACACACATGCGCGCACACACACGCACACGCACACGCACATAATCACATATTTTAAACATAAAATAAATGGAAGAGGGAAACCCAGTTCCCTTGTCATCAGTCAGGGATTTTTAGAAGGTGTAGTGTTTCATAGCGTAATGAATAACAGCATTTAACCCGAGTGGATTTAAAATGATTTATATTTCAAGGAGACAAAATAGTCCTTAAGTTGTTTTTCTTCAGGCCCTGTCAGTCAACTGAACTCCGGGGCAGCTCTCTGTAACTACGTTCTAAAATCAGGGTGAGAAGCAAGTGCAGGTCTGGAGTTACCGCCAGCTTCTCCCTGACCCTGCTATGTCCTCAGTCCCCAGGTCCGCTAAATCCCAGTCCTTAACTCTCCTAAGCCTTTTCCCACGGCCACCACTTACCACATCTCAGTTGCTTTCTACCTCTTCTGTGTGAACCCAGTGTCATTTCTGCCACTTTTAGCCTCAGATTTTACCTAAGATAATTTCTCTAGAATCGGAATGAACCACAGCACCCTTCTGTTTAAAACTTCGCAGTGTCTCCAAGGACCCTGGGCCGTGGGTCCCCGGTAAGACGTCCTTGCAAGAGGAAATTGTCGTGATGCATGAGAGACCACGGCCACACAACCACCACAACCACGAGACAGGACACTAGTTAGATAAACTGGGGACGTCCCCAAGCCCCTACCATTGAACATTCCTGGGGGGAGGAGCGTTCAGTGATCCCTTTTTAATAGTTTCTCTTTCATGTATTTCATCAACAATCTGTAGTTGTCTTTTTAAAATCTATTTACTGAATCTGTGGGGGTGACATCGGTTAGGTCATAGGGGCTTCCGGTGTACAATTCTGTAACACGTCACCTGCATGCTGCATCGCGTGCTCACCCCGCAGTCCGTTCTCCTTCCATCACCACATAACCGACCCCCTCCTGCACCCCGCTCCCCGCTGGCTCTCCGGGAACCCCTAAATTGTCGCCTGTGTCCATGACTTTCTGTTTCTTTGTGTGTTTGTCTTATTCCTTGGTTGCTTTCAGTTTTGTATCCCACGTGTGAGGGAGGTCGTGTGGTTCTTGAGATTTCCGCCTGGCTTACGTCACATGGGTTATTACCTCACATGGTTTCTAAACGGAACTCACGAGCCGCACGGTCCCCAACGTGGTGATAG
The DNA here is from genome assembly GCA_004026885.1 of Lyroderma lyra. Taxonomy (NCBI): domain Eukaryota; kingdom Metazoa; phylum Chordata; class Mammalia; order Chiroptera; family Megadermatidae; genus Lyroderma; species Lyroderma lyra. Next base: position 28,285 of record PVJL010014076.1, on the reverse strand, counting down.
GCTACAGGTTTTAGGAAGGGGGACTTCTGAATGGAGCAACTAGGCCATCAGGAAGGCCGTTGTGGTGAGAAAGAGCAGAGAGGAGGAGCCGGTTTCTAGGGCGATGTCAGTGCCGGTACCGAACCACCCAGGCATCTTTAAACACTGGGAAGTAGGTCGCAGAGAGACCACAGCTGCAGTAGTCCCTTCCGAAGCCATCGTGTCATTCCCAGGGCAGAAGTCACTAGCGCCTGGCAGTGACGGGAGCTGGGGGAGTCCAGGCCGCCGGGACCGTGCCGTCGGCCCCCCAGGCAGCTGCCCGCGTCCAAGTCCAAAGCTTTCTGACCTTGAGTTACTTCCGCCGCACTCACCAGCCTGCCCCATTGTCCTCTCGGTACACCGCAGACGACAATGACACCCACTCAGCGAGCTGCTGCAGCAAAGCAGATGTCGGGGGCGATTACGTCCCGCCCGGGGTCGTGTGGCCGTGTCGGATACGATTGGGGTGTCACAGCCGAGGCGGAGCCGGCTACTGGAATGTCATGGGTCGAGGCCACGGACGCTGCTTAACGTTTGTCAGCGCCCAGGAGGGTCCCTCCCACTCCGTCCAATGTCAGCAGGGCCAAGGTCGGGAGACCCTGGCTTAGACGCAGCCCCGGTCACGTGACAAGCTCAGACAGTAGCAGTCACAACGAACGTGTTCTGGGCCCACGCGCTTCCGGGTGTTCCATGCTGCCAGCGCCAAAGCGGGGTCCCCGTCACGGGCACGCTTCCTTGGACACGCTCTCCTTCCGTCACGGGAGTTTCATCCTCGCCCTGTGCGTGCGGTGCGCCTCACTGTCCCCTCCCGGAGGGAACACCGAACCCCGTCCTGTCAGCACACGGGGCTCAGCGTCCAGGACGTGCAGGTGACGTGCCCTCCTCCCGGCCGGCCCACCCTGACGTGGCACGGACGGGCGTGCCACCACCTGCCATCGCCCAGGCCCGGAGCCAACTCCGCTCCGCGAGCGTCCGTGCGGGGGGACCGGCTTTGGCGGCTTGTTTGTTAGGGATTTCCCCCCAGTTCCTCATGGCCCGACGCGTTAACATTTTAATTTAAAGAAATTACTGGAAAAAATAGAAAAGGAAACAAAAAGGACACGCAAACTGCAAGGCTTACTCTCTGTGACTTGGTGGAAAAGCCACATTTCAGGAGACGGAAGAAGCTGGGCACAAGGACCAGTTTACGGGGCTCTACGCACTGCAGTGCCGAGGGGGGCAGTTCGATCGGGGGGGAGAGCAGGGACCCCGGCTCCACAGGCTTTAGGGGAACTCGGAGGGAAGACGGTACGTCTCAGTGTACAGTGCTTCTGGGTTGTCACTTCACATGGCTCAGGACGGGGTGGCAGCCACACCCCCCTGTCCCCAGGCCTGTCGTGGTCACGCTCACCGCAGACGAGTCGTTCTCGCGTGCACTGAGCGAAGCAGCCGGGACCGTGAAGCGTCCTCAGCACGTTCCGGATCGTTGCGTGTCCCTCCCACAGAGGGTGACACGACGCCATCGAGTGCCCGTCCTCATCGTGGATGCCGCGTCCTTACAGCAGAACGGAAATCACCTTGGGAAGAACAACGGGTTTCTGAGTGTCCTCGCTGGAGAGGGAGCAGAGCCAGGGCGTCACGGAGGCCAGAGGAGACCAGCCGAGGCGCGGGGAGGGCCCGCAGGCACACCCACCACGTTCTGGGGGGGAAGGAGCCGGGGGGCCCACGTGAACGCCGTCACAAGCTCTCCGTTACGCAGGCCGAGCTCCGAGCAGGGCCATCAGACGGCGGCCCAGGGGTTCTGGAATGTTCTGTAGACAAAGCGCAGACCCAGAGCCGTGTCAGGAAAGGCTTCCTGGAGGCCTCACCTGCGGGAATGAGCGGCTGGGCGCTACGGGCTGAATGTCTCCAGTCCCCCCACATTCACATGGGGGAGCCCTAACCTCCGGGCCTCTGAGCCGTGAGGAGGATGAGGGACCTCGTAACGGGGTTCTGGGGGTTCCGGCCCTTCTGTGGGGGAGGGGACGCCGCAGGAGGGTCTCCCCGGGGACAGAACCAGCGGCTCGCCAGCCTTGGGTCCCATGGCCCAGAGCGGGGAGAGGTGGGTGCCTGCTGGGTACGCCACGGCCCTGGCGCTCGGTCACGGGGCCCCAGGTGACGAGACACCGGGTGGGGGATGGCCGCGGGAGAGGCATATGGGGTGAGTCGGGGTAGACAGTGTCCCCCGTGGCCTTGACCTCTGAGAGTCTGTGTCCACGGTCACACGTGCTCTTTAGGAATCGAAGGAGGACTTGTATTTAAGAGTCCTCAGGAAGGAGGAGGCGTGGAATTATAAGGATTATTTCTGAACTGGTGCCAGCTGTACCGTTCCAGAATGTACCATCAGCCTTCTGGTTCCTGTGGCAACACAAAGCAATTGTGTACATGTCCCCGCGCAGAGACAAAGGAGGCAGCCCCGAGCAGCCCACTGTTACCCTAAAATTCAGTGCTTCTGTATCAAAATATTCGCACACCCAGGTCAAGTGTCACGAAGCCGGTGTCCTCACTGGGGACTCTACACCTGCAGAGAGGCCTGAAGCCCTTGTCCTCTTACCTAAGACGTCACGCAACCTCACAGGTGACAGCTCCGCGTGTAGCCTTGAGGGGCTCCTCGGCGGCTCTGCCTCGGGGCGGTCACAGCTGGACGCTGCCCACCGGGATGAGCGTGGCCCTGCCCGCCCCGTGAAGCCTGGCCAGCCGTTACGGAAGCCTAAACCCTCCTGGGCATCGGCTGGTCCTTCGTGGCACCCACGTTGCTGATGGCTTTCTCTTCCAACACCCCTTCCAAGGCCCAAAGCACTTCCCTGCAAGTGACAGGCTTCAAGGCCTTGCGAGGTGGGTGTGGCCCAGCCCCAGGGAACCCCGCAAAAGCTTTTCCTGTTAAAAAGAAAAATGCTTGTTTCTCAAAACCGGCTGGCATCTGGGTCACCGCGTTGGGATTACGTCTACCAAGAAGTGCACAAAGGTCGGAGGGACCCCTCGTGACGGACTTCCCACTCGGGCATGAGCTTTCGGATCCCGCGCTGAGTTGGGTCGCGTTAAAGGAGCGCGATGCGTTCAGCTGCGCAGCCATGACGGGATCTTCCGTTCAGGTGTGGGCAGAGGCCGTTATTTCACAGGGATTCCACTTGGGGTTCACTTCCAACACCCCAGGTTGAGGCATCAGCTATTTAGCAAATTCTGTTCATGCCCCGATTGTGTCCATCAAACAAGCTTCCCGAGGAGCTCCTCCGAAGAGCGTCCCCGCCGTCACGTTGCTGGTGCAAACCCACGAACCCGAACTCCCGTGCGCGGAGCCCACCCGGGAAGCTCACGCTGCCAGTGCCGTGAGGTTGCCCGCACCGAAGCCTTCGTAAGGGGGGGGCCCGCTGGACACGAGCGAGCCCGCATCTGAGGAACCGCGAGGAGTTTACTAAGCGCAGTGCCTGCGGCGTGCTGACGTTCCAGCCCGTCGGCCACGTGTCCTCCTCCCCCCGCGCTTCCCGCCTTCGGACGGGTAGACAGTCCGCACCGTCGTCCCCCGGGGGGCAGCCCAGCAGGACACGGGGGGGGACCCGCAGCAGGACGCAGGGGACCCGCAGCAGGACACACCCGCAGTAGAACACAGGGGACCCACAGGAGGACACAGGGGACCCGCAGCAGGATGCAGGGGGGACCCACAGCAGGACGCAGGGGACCCGCAGCAGGACGCAGGGGACCCACAGCAGGACGCAGGGGACCCGCAGCAGGAGGCAGGGGACCCGCAGCAGGAGGCAGGGGGGACCCACAGTAGGACACAGGGGACCCGCAGTAGGACACAGGGGACCCGCAGTAGGACACAGGGGGGACCTGCAGTGGGACGCAGGGGACCCGCAGCAGGAGGCAGGGGAACCTGCAGTAGGACACAGGGGACCCGCAGCGGGACACAGGGGGACCCACAGCAGCACACAGGGGACCCGCAGTAGGACACAGGGGACCCACAGCAGGACACGGGGACCTGCAGCAGGATGCGGTCCCTCAGCCCCCACTCCTGCATTCAGAAGCCCCCGGCCCGGGGAAAGGTGCCCCCAGCGCCATGAGAGTCTGTGGAGGGACAAGCACACCGTTCGCTCCATCGCCCCCCCCCTTCCCTTCCTCCTCCTCCTCAGGGATAAGAGAGACCTGGAAGGGCGGCAGCGACATGCCCGTGGGTCTCTCGGGAAGGACGGGGACTCTGCCCTTGTCCCCACGAGCCAGCTCTTAGGAGCAGAAGGCGTCACTGACGGGGCCACGCCCTGGGAGACCTGAGGAGGTGGCAGGGCCCCGAGCAGTCATGGCTGCAGGACTGTCTACGCAGGTGGAGCAGCGGACAGACACGGGGTGCTCGGGCCCAGGATGGACGGAGCGTGAGCAGATAGGAACTCCCAAAGGCGGGGGCCGGGGGGCCCGGAAGCGGCCTCAGCTGATGTCCGACGCCGGAACACACCCAGGACTGGCCCCGAAGGGACAGGGAGAAGGACAGAGCTGAGGGGCGTGGGCTTGAGCTGGAAGGCTCCGCGGCGTCCTCGGCTGCACCGCCGGGGACCAGCGCGGACAGAGGGCGGGCAGGTGGAAGGGCAGCCAGGTGGGCACGGCCAGCCCCGCCCCCACCGCGCCGTGTCCTCAGGGAGCCGGGCCTGTTTGGGGACACAGAGGTAGGGATGGTGACACCAACCCGGACTGCTGGAGGCTAAATTTTCACCACCTGATGAGACTCCAAGGAAGAGGAAATGCGCTTTAAAAAATGGAGGCGAATTACAGGACACCTGAGTTTGTGACGTCCAAGTCACACTGAGCTCCCCAGAAATAGGGGGTACGTGCCCTGACGTCAGTCTGCAGCTCCCCCTCCACATGGAGCGTCATGTGACCTTCGTGAGGGCTGAAGAGGTCACGTTGGCTGAGTCTGGATCCGACTCAGTGTCCTGGGGCGCTCTCGTCACACGTGAGATGACGTGGGGTGGCCACGTCGAGCTCTGCGCCTGTGCCAGTAAGTCCCAGTGAACGTGCACACACATACTTCCACGCAAACACGCATGCGCACCTGTTAGGGGCCGAGCCCGGGCCCGGGACGCGGGAAGGCCTGCTCCCACCCGAGCTCCGGCCCAATTCGTGCGGACTCGGCCCTCGTGGTGTTCTCTCTGACCCCGGTGTCGGGCGCTCTCTCGGTGGGGACCGGGCACTCCCGCTCCGGCCGCCGTGTTCTCAGTCTTTTGCAGGCTGTGTGGTGGGATGGACGCTCCCGGCAGAAGGAGCTGCTTCCCCCGCGGGGGCAGAGATGGAAGTGAGCCCCGCACCGTGCAGGAACGCGGACACTGTGACACTTGCTGCTCGTGGACACTGTGACACTTGCGGCTCGTGGACACTGACACTTGCGGCTCGTGGACACTGTGACACTTGCGGCTCGTGGACACTGTGACACTTGCGGCTCGGCACGGCTCCGCGCCACCGCCCCGCCCCACTCGCTGGGGACTCGGCTGCCTCCGCCTTCCTCAGCCTGTGGCCGTGCAGCTCCAGCTGGCCTCTGTCTTCACTTGGCCGCCTTCCCTGTGTCACTTGTGTCACATTACCCTCTGCCTTGCTCAGACACGGACCCCGGTCATTGGATCTGGGGTCCACCCTAAGTCCAAGGCGATTTCATCTGGAGATTCTTAAGCGCGTGTGCAAAGAAGCTCGACCCAAGAAAGATCACACCCACTGGTGCCCGGCATGAGGACGTGGACATATATTTTGAGGGGCCACCAACCCTCTTCAGCTCTCAAGGTAAGTGCCCCATCTGCCTCGACGTACTCTCGGCCCCGCCACAAAGGTGTGTGTCCCTCGTGGGTTCTCTGTCACCATGAGAGTCCCAGCGGTCCTTTTAGGTGGTGTGGAATGAGTAGAGGGAACAGCGCAAGAGTGAACAGGATGCCGGGAAAAGTGGGGACGTTCGGGGCCCATCGTGCAGAGAGAGTGTGGCCAGGACAGGAGAAGTCGTGGGTTTCTGCACTCCGTCACAATCTTGGATGTAATCGGTAGCGCATCCTTGGGCTAGCACACCTTGTGTGCCTTGTCTCACATAGGTTGTCCCTTGACTTATTTTCTTTCAACGTTTGCTTCATTTATATATTTATATATACACAAAACTATTGATTTTTTAAGAATCCCAGCTGCGTGGCTGTTGTAAATTGCCATTCTTAGAGCACGCTCTTCTTCCTACGATCGTGGGAAAGAATGAGCTACTTTAAAAACACACACCCGGCCACACTTCTTGACGCCATATGGAGCTTTATTCATGCAAATAGAAGCCTGGTTTTCTCCCGGTTTCCCAGAAATCACTCATGAGCATCGGGGACATCTTTGCCCCTAAGTAGGACGTGTTAGGGTGATCCCCTCTGATAACATCTTCCCCACTTTTAAATATCTATGTCCCTAAGGCCACCACCATGGCATCGGGGAGCCATAAAATATGAAAAGAGACCCCAGTCGATTTCCTTGAGCAACTTTATATACATGTTTGTTGGTTTGTTTACCAAAAATACAATCTCAGAATCTGTTTGTGCATTTCTGCAATGTTAGACACACCATGAGGGTTATCTCAAAAAAATGTACAAATTCAGTGTGGTTGAGTAAACTGCTCATATTTAATACATTTAAAAATTGGCATCCTGTGAGCAAATTATTTGCAGATTGCTAGAGAGGATGAATAATCTGACACCATATGGAGACTATTTATGAACCCCAGCAATTTGCACACTGGTGATCATGTGTAAGATAAACAATGTAACCGAAGGGAATTACTATTTTTCTATTATTTTCTTGGTATAGCACATTTAATGTTTAAATTAAGAGGAGCATGTTTGAGAGATTCTTTCATACGTGTCTTACTATTCATTGGTTAAGGGGAAATTATTTGTGTTTGCTATCTTGTGACTTTAACCCAAAACACAATTTCCTCTTCCTAGGTGCCAACTGATACTTCATAGAGAAAAGGGTTAAATAACAAAATGTTAAGTAAATAGCAACTTGTGTTCACGGAATATAAGTCTTACAGAACTCATCGTGAGGGAAGACGATGTACAATAGAGGCTGTGTGACCGTTGGTGGATGGTGGACAGCAGTGACAGAGAATGGGCATTCTGCTCTCACACACAGTCTTCTCCTCAGGCGCTTCTCCCAACCTGGACCCTCCTGAGACTGTGGATAGATGGGGAGGGCGTCAGTGAACCTCTCAGGGACATCACAAGTGCTAGCTATTGAATCACCTACTATCTTTAGAATCTCTCCTTCTCCAGCTTCCCAGCCTATATTCTGGCCTGCCCTTGATGGCTGCATCCCCACCCTCCCTGCTCTCTTCAGTGCTAATCCCCTCTAACCCAGCATTCACATGCTGCCAGAATCATCGTCCAAAAATGCCAATGTGATCATGTTAGGAACTGATCAGCATTTCCCATTCACTTCCTGGAGAGAACATTTCTAATTCCACAGCAGAGCCATTATTCATGATCTGACTCAACCTCCCTTTCCGATCTGTCTCCTACTCAACTGGCACATGGAGTAGTCAACCACTCAGCAGTACAGAGGAGCCATAGTGGCTTGGAAGTGGCAATGAGAAGCTAGAAGGAAGAACTGTCCTCTAAACCCTGAGCCAGATAACAGCAGAGAGTACGTATGTGTTTCAGATAAGTTGCGGGGGTGGAGTGACGGTGGCATCTTGTAGGGACGGGTCTAGGCTAAGCCTGAAGTTTTTCAGAGCAAATATTTAACTCTTTCAGAGACTTAGTCAACACTTGCATGTCACACAAATGCTTTATTGCTTTTCTTAACTGTATATTTGAAAAAATTGCAGGTGTCAAATTGCTCTTTGATAGGGAACAAAAATTTGGTATTGACCAATGGATTCTGTAAGTCACAGGGACTGACATAGGAAATGAGGTGAATTGAAGCATAGCTCCTCCATTTGAGGTTCTTACAGTTAGGACCTTTAAAAGCTTTGGATTTTCGATGAAAAATTCTAAACTTACTGCAGGAAATCGTGGCTCATGATCTCTTCTCATTCTTGTATAACCAAAATCCTGACAAAGGACAGAGAGAAAGAGAAAGGGAGGGAGGGAGTGTGTGTGTGTGTGTGTGTGTGTGTGTGTGATGAAAAGGAAGGTGCTCTGTAGAGAATGGTTAATGAATAAGGCTGAGAAGCAAAGTACAGACAAGGCTGGGGATTTCTGGCACATGGAGGAGAGACAGTTGCAGAGAGCAGGCAATTGGTGTTGGTCTCAGCAGGAAGGGGCTGGCAGACAGCAAGCATCATCATTTTTACCTCTTGGAACTGTGGGGGAGGAGAACATTTTTCTCTACCCTTCAAGGTGTGTTTGGCTGATCTAATAATTAAGTCTGCATGGAACAGATTAACAAGAGGAAATAACCCAATTTAATCACATATATACGTGTGGAAACCCCACACTCATAGGAGAGTCAGAGACCCTCACATATGTGAGAGGTTTGGAGACAGAAAGGGAAAATAAGGTAAATACGGCATTCTGGGCTAAGAATGAGATAAGGCACCTTGGGGCTTCAGAGGGGAGGAAGGTCATTGCAAGATGATGAAAAGACCAGATGTTCAATAATTAGTAGTTTGCTCTGCTGTACAGATAGGTTGAAAAGTTATCTCTGATAATTTCTTATTATGGGCAATTCCCCTCATTTAAATTCTTTTAGGTAGTTAAGAGAGAAGATTCTCTTGAGCCCACAGGGTCTTGGTCTCCTTCAGCTCAAGATAATTTGCATACCACAGAGACACCTCCTGGGGTGACTCATTCTGAACCCCTAGAGAGCCCTTCTTCACATGAGTTTCTACTTTGGAGTAAGAGGTAGTTTGAAGCATTTAACTGGCCCTACATCTCTGGAACACGTAAATCAGACTCATAGTTTGATCCTCCCCATGTACGCCTACGTGTGTAGAAGATGCAGGACAACTAAATAGCTGTCACTGGAGCTTTCTGGCTTTCTGCGCATGTTCTTCAGTGAATATTTTTTCTTAGGTAGTACAATAAGAAGTCAGATGTTGTAGTCACCCAATGCTATGTAATAACCTACCCTCAGCAGCTTGTGACGCAGCCTTTACTTTTCTTGATTCCAGGCCTGGTGATTGGCTGAAGTGGCTTTAGTTTGGGCTGAAGTTCAGCTGGGTTGGCCTCAGGTCAGATTGATAATGGTCCCACTTGTCTCATTCTTAGAACTAGGCTGAAGAATCAGTGACTAGCAGGGACAAAGCTCTCCTAATGATTGTGGGGGCACAGAAGTGAGCAACGTTACATAACTTATTTGCTACCTATATTCACATTGCATTTGTTCACATTCCATTCACCAAAGCAAAACAAAATCGGGGCTAAGAAATACACCCCACCCCAGCAGGAGGGTAGTGTAAGTACCTGACATGAAGCTCTTTGATTGTGAAGTGCCTGATGTTAAGCCTTCGACGGCGAAGGCATCCATGTCAAAGACATTACCAGCTATACAACACAGCTGCTAGTAAAACAACTTGAAGAGACACCAGGCTGTCCCCCCATGAAGCTCCCCTTTTAGAAAGGCCTGGGGAACTTAGATAACTGACTGCTGGGGTGACCCCACTTTCCCCTTCCTGTGCCCTAGTTCCTGCTCTTGCGTTTCCAATTTGCCAACAAAGAGTGAACCAGGGAACCCTGGGCCCCTCACACTTGACCTCAATAAACACAGAGCCCCAGGTCCTCACTTCTGCTCTCTACCCATGACCCCAGGGGTGGCCCTTGGGCATGCTGGCACCCTCCAGGACTTGTAAGTAAACTCTTACTTTTCCAAGTTCCCCTGACGATGGTGGCTGAGGTATGTCTTGCATTCCCAATAAGAAGCACAAGGGCTAATCTAGCTACAACACTGGTTTCCATCCAGAAAATGCCTGTGAGGACTCGCTTATGAGCAGTAAGCACACGGATGAGTGTCCCAGGCACTCCTAGTCCTGTTAATAGGCTGAGAGGACACAACACAGAGCGGGAGGCTGGTGAAGAGGTACAGAACAACACTCCGTGCTATCAACCAGGTGAGGCTACAACTGTGTGATCGCGAGGGTTGGCAGAGTGACTAGATGCCCCAGCTGCTGCATCTCCAATGTCCTGCCGTACACATGCACGTCATCGTGTGTTACCACTAGTGAGGACATCAATTACCACGTGCTACCGCGTGCCGTAAATCATCAGTGTGCTGTTTCCCCGAGCAACACGATTATTAAAGACCTCGCCCAATATTAAGGGTTACCCAATCCCAGAAACACAGTTCCAGGCTCTGTTTCCTGAAGCTACTCCTGGTATCAATTATGCTGTCAGACACGGAAAATAATGTTATACCAGGTTTATATGTGTAATACTTTCTGAGAGCTCAAACTGACTACACAGATTTTATACGTCCTATTGATAGGAAAGAACTGATATCTTGAAAAAAATACTCTCAATCCTTTTGTAAATCTCATTATTCAAAAATACATAAACATCACAGCATTATTCCCTTCTGAGCTTCCTCACAAGATACTGAAAATCTCCAAGATCACCAAGAGTTTTAAAGACACAGGCTTACATGACACAAATTCTACAGATTTAACGCTAGTCAAAACTCGTGTCCACAAGGAACTAGAAAGTAGGACCTATATAAAAACACAGTAATAACTGAGGAAACTGGTCTATTAATGTCAGTTGTAGTTGAAGGCATTCAGAACAAGCCTCCCCAGGATGTGCCACTTCGGCCTGTGAGTTACTTTGAGTTGAAGCCGTGGAGACCCTGGGGGCTCACGGGAAACTTCTACCTCTCCACGAAAGAATGCAATTTAAGGACCTTGCCCGTAGTAAGAGTTATCACCACAGATGACTGTGTTTTGGTGAGCTGCCTTTATTTTATTGCAGGCAACTTTTTACGCTCTATATGTAGGACAGGGCACACATTTCATTACTGGACATCTCTTTGTTTCGTCCTGCAAAGGGCCTTTCCCCTTCGGAAGCTCCAAGGTGCCTCACCTCATCCTCAGCTCAGAAGGATGATACCTCAGAAAACACCTCATTTTCCCTTTTTTGCCTCTACACCTCTCATGTACATGGGGTCTCTGACTCTCATGTATGTGGGGTTCCCATATATATATGTACATATGTAATTAAATTGGGTGATTTTCTCTGACTAATCTGTCTCATGTCAATTGGATTATTTTAGGCCAGCCAAAAGAATCTAGAATGTTAGAGGAAAGTTTCTTCCTCCTCCATATAGTAAGACTCACAAATCTCCCAGGAAATGTTATCCATACATCATCTTTATGAAAAAAAAAAAAAACTAAACAAACAATAGAAGATATGGGGGAGCCTTGCTGGGGAAAACAAGGATTCAGAAAGGAAATCTGCAGGAGCATTGATGGAGATCTTAATCACTGTTTGCTTTAGAAAAAGAAGTGAGAAAAAAATCTTGGCTCAAAAAATCCTTATAATGTCAATCAATTCATGTTTGTATATCATATAGGTTTGTTGTTAACATATAAAACATAGGAGTCTTCTCTCCATTGTTAAAGAGGCCCGAATGGCACCACGACGCTAAAGCCCATGGTACCAAAACTGGATTTAATACCTGACCTAATTGCTCTCGACCTCTCCCAGAAATATGCCCTTCATCAACCAGTCTGGAATTTTCTGACCAACGCCAATGAGGTCATCTGTCACGTGGGCCCTCTCCACCCACGTAGAACCAAGAGGCAATCTGTATGCTAACCCTTGCCAGTCCCTACCCCCCAGGAGATGATGTCTGGTCTAAAAATATTGTTTTCTTTGCTGTTAACAGCCCCCTTGCCCCATCCTTCTTTCTACAAAAACCTTCCATTTCCTACAGCCCCTCAGAAACCCTTCTGGCTGCCAGGTGGGATGCCGCCCGATTTATGAATTGCTTGATAAAGCCAATTAGGTCTTCAAATGTATTCAGTTGAATGTTGTTCTCGGAACGTTGTAAATCTAAGGCGTAACTGCCCGTCGAAAGGACGCTTTCTCACATCGAGCAATGACTGGTCAGAAGTATTTGGTTCCTACCCAAAGAGGTGTACGGGGAGTGGCAGCCGAGGTCACCTGCTGATGACAGTGTGATCACCACGCTGGGTGAGCAGGAGACCCACCTGCGTTCCCCTTTCTCACCATCTGTTTGTTCTTACAGACCAGACACCTTAAAAATCTTCGAACGTGCAAACAAACGGTGTGGCGTCGTCACCTGCGCGGTGAAAGCCGTTACTCGTACCTGGCACTGAAACGCGTCTCCTGCAGGAACAGGGTTGGGCTTTGGGGCGCGAGTCAGGTGCTAACCAGCACGGGGGGGGGCGGGTCTGCCACACACAGCTCTGCTCCCCGTTACGTCCGGAAGGACCTGGGGACTCACTCCACCTTCGGGCCAAGACGGAGACCCCGATATTCCCCAGGGAATGCAGGGGCTGGTGGGTGACAAGGGAGCCTGAGTCCTCTCCGCCGTCAGGTGGGGGACACGTGGGGACGCCACCTCTCAAGACAGCGGCATGCGGCCCACGGCTGGGACAGCCCCGCGTGACTGTGACAAACCTGTGACTTTGCTCAGCAGCGTTTCCCTTCCTCCCAGCAAATACCTCCCCCGGGGCATCGGGCACCAGACCCTGGCGAGGGGACCACGTGCACAGCGGGACTTCCTGCAGCTCAGCGCCTGGGTTGCCCAGCTCCCGCTGCGTTTCCATCTTGAACGTCTCTTCAGCAGGTGGCAGAGAACGAACGCCACTTGCTCGGGGTCAGTGCTGGGTGCGCGCATGTCCTGGTTTGCCTGGAGCAGCCTCGGCTCGCACGGCTCATCCCAGCGTGAGGGGAAGTGTCTCAAACGTGTCCTGGCCACCTGGTGGTGACCCCGGCACACCACCTTCCCAATCTCCACGTCAGCTCGCAGTTCCTAGAGGCTGACGCGCTCTGGGGGAGGTGGAGGGGACACAAGTTCCCTCAGAAATGGCCCTCATTTGGCTGCAGGTGGGGACGCTCTGCCGCCTCTCGGCCTGGCTTGGGGCGCTGCTTCCCTAATCCAGTGCCAGGAAGTTGAACTCTTACCCACGTGGGGTGCAGGGGGAGATGGACCCCTGACACTCATGCCCTCTTCAATGGGGGGTGGCCCTGGGGCCGTGTGTCTCACGGACGTAATGCAGCCAACGCGGTAGGACGCCACCTCCGATACGGGGCTGCAGGGAGGCGCTGACCCCCGTCGTGTGCACCCTCTATGGTTCGTCGCTGATGGAAGCAAGATGCCATGTTGTGCACGTTCCTATAGGAAGGCCCACGTGACAAGGGACAACCAGCAAAGACCTGAGGATCTTCCCAGCAACCCTCTGAGTGAGCTTGGAAGCAAGCCAGCCCCCGGCCAGGTGGGAGCCTTGTGGGAGACCCCGCGGAGAGGATGCATGTGTAATTCATGAGGCACGAGCTGACCGTCCCGTCTGTGTGGTTTATTTGTTTGTGTTTTGGCTTTTTCTTGTCTTCTTGTTTCCCCGGAGGGAGTCCTGGGCCACATGCGCCTTCAGAAGGGCAGGAATGTCCTGCCCAGCCCTCGGCTGGGGGAGCCACGGCCGTCTTGCTCAGAGCCCGTGTCCGTCAGGGCAGGGGGGCCGTGCTGCGGGGAGAGAGAACGCGGCAGCTCCGTGGCCCAAGGCAGGAAAGAAACAAAAAGCTTGTCTCCCCCTCACGCAACCCACCCACCAGGGACCGGCACGGGTTCTGCCCTGCGCCACCGCCCAGCGACGAGCACCGACGCCGGCACGGCCACACTCCAAAGGCCGTGTGTTCCTACTCCGGGGACCAAGGACCTTCTGGAGGAACCTGAACTTGCAATGATGCCCCCGTCCCCACCTCAGTGTCCAGTGCTAGTCCCGTGGCCCCACTAAAGCACGACAGGTCCAGAAATGTGATGTTTGTGAGTCCCGCAGGCGAAGGTAGCTGGGTCTGGGGGAGTTGTCCCCCGACGGCCGCACCTCAGGTCCCCTTGAGAGAACCCGCGTGAGCCCCGGAAGTGCGCGTGGCCCTGCTGTCGCCGTGTGCTGAATTCCAGAGCTCTGCGCAGGCTCCGGCCACTCTTCTCGCACCCTCATCGGTGTCACTTAATCCCCACTTGCTCTTCGCTTCATTTTTAAATCCTCTCTTTAAGAATCGAATGTTGGACGCTGCTGTCCATCTGACTAGAGACTTGCACACATGGGTGAACATTAGCATCACCTGCAAAACGTTTTACCCCGCCCCAAGCCACCCAAACCGACGTCACCAAGCATTTGGGCAGCGAGAGCAGCGCACGGTGACCGGCGCTCTGAAATCCCCAGGGCATCGGCCGTGCGGCAGAGCCGGCAGCACAGCCCCACGCCGTGGATTCGTGGCCCCCTGCCTCTCGGTGTCCACCTGCCGGAGGCCTTGAGGGTGACATCGGCGGAGTGGCTCCCCTGTGGCTGCGCTGACCACGTCTGTGGGCGACCTCGAGGAGCTGGAAAAGACGAGGAAGAGATTTCCTTCTCGGGCCTCCGGGCAGATGCAGCCCTGCCAGCACCTTGCCTGTGGCCTCGTGGAACTGGCCCGAGTGACCTCCCGAAGCCCAAGGCAGTGACGCAGTGCGGTTCTAAGCCAGCGAGTTTGTGCTAAGCTGTCATCACAGCAATGGGAAACTAGTGCAGTGGTTGACGTGGAATATTTTGTAGTTGAACTTCAAAAATAACTTGATTTTTGGATTTTCCCTGTTTAGATGAAGTTCTGATTCTTAATTAGATAAATGTGGATCCCGTATGAAAATGGACTAAAATTGAGATGACCTACGATTTCGCAGCATCTACATAGAGTAAAACGTTCAGAAGACTCGCAGAGAAAATTTAGAAACGTTTTGTCTCGTAAAAGTAGCCGTCACATAAGGGTGTTATGAATAGAAGTAAAAAGGCAATACTCGTGAAGACATTTGGGCTGAAATGTTTACAAAGTTCAATATGAAAAAAGTGAAAATCGATAATTCCTACGCTGAGCAACTTGGCCTGAATTCCCAGACAGTTTAACACTTAAAGGAAGAGAGTCATTACACTAACAATATTACGGTCTACAGAGAAGTGTCCATGGAATGCATCAATGTTTGTATATTTATTACTCATGAAATACAACCTTAAAGAAGATGGTGTGTAATTTTAGGAAAAAATAAGATTACGTTGAAATTAAAAATACTTTAGAAAAATAACAGCGACAAGGTGTTAGAGAATTCCTAAAATACTGAATGAGGTATGAGAACACATTACAGGAATGACTGTTGGACTCACGTTATTTTAAATCTTCAGACGATCAACATAGTTTTCTTTTAACATAATGCACTGGCTTATATGTTACTTTTTTCTTCGGATAATTTATTTCTAAAACTAGTTTTGTGAATACAACTGCATATTGATCCACCAATATAATAAACTTGAAGCTCAATAAGTAAATACTTCAAAAAGTTGTATGATTTAAATTATTTCAGTACCCCCTTTAACTCACAAAATAATCTGTTTGTATGATAAGTTATATTGTCACACAGTTAGTGATTAGTAATTGTAATTTCTTATTTTTTCAAGCCTGTCCATTGGAATTGAGGGTTTGCACGCATAATTCATCATGGCGGCCAACAAGCTGTAATAGTCCACCATTGAGAGGAAGCTTCAGTTGCCAAAATGTATGTTTTATGTCTTATAGTTGGAGCAACTGAGCTACCAGGATCTTTTTCCTGCCCGAAAAAGGAAACCTCCAATTCTTTCCCTCGTTCTGATTTCAGCTGGGCCCACACCCGCCTCCCGGTTCTGGGACTCAGCGCGCAGCACAATCCCTGCTGTCCTTGCAAAGCCCTCCCTGGGCCCGGGCCTGGAGGCAATTCTCAGCTCCTGGGAGTGCTTCCAACGCAGCTCTGTCACCAGAGGGCAGGGGGCCACAGTTTAGGGACCACCGTGTCCTTTACCCAGTTCTCCGTGGCTACGAGAGTGATTCCTGCAGAATCACGGCGGCACCTCACCGCCTGCCGGATTCAGTGTCCCGTACGCAGCGGTGCCTTCAGGAGCGCTCAGCGAGGGGCCCAGGGCCGGTCTCCATCCGCACCCCCCGCACTTGTCCCCCTCAGTGTGCTGTGACGGGTGCCGTGGTGGCAGCCTGCCCGGGGCTGTCTCACCGCCTGGAACCCCCAGAGGAATCCAGGTTGGTCTGTCTGAATACTGATGGCCCAAGGGGGCTCCTCAGTGAACAGAGATTCGGGTCCTCCCTGCTGTCTCATCACCAAGCCGCCCCTTTAACTGACAACGCTCCAAATCAATCTCCAGCCTGTGGAGCCACCTAGCCGGTTGGCTTCGTGGCTGTCCTGCCTGCCGTGGGGACTACCCCGGGGACAGAGCCGGGAGTCGGCGGCGGCCCTGGGCATGAGGTTGCAGACTCACGCCCTTCTTACCCAAGCTTCCAGGGCTCTCGGGAGTGACCTCTGCTCAGTTTGCTGCATGCATTTGATCAGATTCTAGAATGCTGAGCAATGGTTGGTTTTGACCATTCTGTCCAGCTTTGGAGTGGCTCTGGGGGAGGGGATTTGCATTGCCAGAGTTAGAACTGTTCACACACACACACACACACACACACACACACTCCTCAGTACTACTGATCACCCGTGAGGCCCGGGGTTGGAGCTAATGCTTCCCATGGCTGAGGGGTGGGGCTGCCCAGAAACGCCCACCCTCTTCCTGAAGCATCACCTCTGTAGGCATCTCATTCTTCAGTCCCGATGTCTAAGGCCCCTGAAAGGGGCCCCCGCCACCTCCTCATACTTCGCAGCACGTTCTAAATGCCTAAGCAAAAATGTGCCCCCAGCTCACACGAATGTAAGAGCCCTGAAGCCGTACCGGCCCCCAGGGGCACGGGACCCGCTGCCGCACTTCCGAGCGTCCAGGGTGCTGAGAAATACTTCGCCTGCAGAAAACTCCCCGCGCTCACGCTGAACGCGTTCTGGAGGAAGCTGCAAGAACAGCAACGGCGTGAGAACTGCTCAGAGCGAAAGCACTCAAACCTTTTGCATGTCCTGTCCGAGCTGACCCGGTTAGCTCATGAGAGTGAGTCCCAACGCTGGTTTCCTACACAGGGCTAGCTGGACCGAGGAGGAGAAACTGCACGCTGCTGGCCCAAGGCTGGGGACGCTGTGCAGGTCTGACAGCGGCCGTGTGCGTGCCAGGTCGCTCCAGCAGTTCCCAATGCAATCCAGCTCCGGAGAAATCTTATGGTCCGCGTGACGGGTTTCGGCCTGTGTCTGAGATGCTCTCTCTGTTTTGGAAGTCTTTCCAGTGAAATCTCCATCTTAATGCAGAAGCAAAAATCCCTTTTATTTGTGGGGTTACAGCACCCACAGAGTCAGCCATCACAGCTGGAAGGAAGGAGAAAGGGATGAGCAATTGGGGTGATTGGGGTGAAAGCTGGTGCACCCCCTTCTTACAGCGCCTCTGTAGGGTCTCTGCAACACGAAGTGAAGGGCATGCCCTTTTGTGCTTCCGTGACTTTGGTCCAGGACTCCCCACCAGGGCGCTAAGTTAACTATAATAATGCGTGGGCATAACCTCATAAAGCACTTTCACGCATACAATCTCATTTGTCGCTTAAGACAACCCTGTGAAATCGTCTGGGACGACGTAATTATCTCCATCTTACACATTAAAACTCTGACGCGCTCACAGACTAAATGCGTCCTGACCTACGTTAAGGTCATAACTGGTAACGGTCAGAAAAGGACGGGGGCGCAGACTGTGCAGCCCCAAGACCTTTGCTTCTCCCACTCGGCCCACCTCTCTGTCGCCTCATTAGCTGGGCGGACATGTCCATCTCCTTCTAAACTCAGAAGTGCCGTTTCCCCAAGCATCCGTGGAGCCCGCAGGACACTTACCCACAGGTTTGATCCCCTGCGTGAGATTCCAAATTACGATTTCCTGTCTCTCAGCAGAAACGTGATGTAGCGGCGAACCCTACGCGAGTCTGAGCGAAACGGAAGCACGAGACAGATCTGAGTGGCACTAGCGATGTAAGTGCGCCTAAAGTTAACGAGTATTCTTGCCTGAATTGTACACGAGTCTCATTTCTCTGGGGACACAACTCCCAGAAACCAACCTATACCCTACAATTGCAAAGCCCCTGAGGCCGAAGACCGGAAAGAATTTATTTTACGCTGAATGGAAGTCTGGCTGTGAGTAAGATTTCCATCGAGGTAAACAACGTAGCAGCCCCTTGCACACGTGGATCCGGGCTGTGAGGGCTTGTTTCCACGTTCCTAGACTATTGGTCACTGTTTGGGGGGGCCTATGAACAGTTTTGTGCCATAATGGATGAGATCCACCAACATGAAAATATTTAAAGGGACCCCATATGATAGAGGTACTTGACTGCCACCCTATTTGATTCTTTTCTGAGTTTCTTAGGCTAATTAACGCCAGTTGTTGCAACAGACAAACCCCCAAATCAGAGACATCATACCCGAACCTCTACCTGTCACTCCCACGTGATGGAGTCTGAGCTCTGGAAGGAGGGTTCAGGGAGTAAAACGGCTCCCAGGGGCTGGGGGCCTCAGACACCAGACCTGGAAGCAGCGTGTCACTTCCGGGCACGACATTCCTTGGCCGGTGTCAGGCCCCCCGCCGCGCAGCCAGAGACCCTGTATTCCCGCGGAAAGGGGCGGCCTGGGAAGCCCCGAGCACTGTTTCTGCCCGCGGAAACGTCCTGCGTAACCGGGCTTTCTCTGCAACCACGCCACCCCAGAAGCACCAGATATCCTCGTTTGGAGAAATAATCTGAGAAGAGGAACTTTGTCACCCTGCCAGGGGGAGTTCCTAACCTTAGCGGGGCTCCTCTGTGGAAGAGTCACTCTCAAAGCCTCGAAGACTCCTACTTTAGGGCTGGGGGAGATGTCCTGGGAGGGGGATGTATGGACGAGCGGAGATGGGGCTGGAAGGCTTAGCTACCCAGACCTGTCACTGCAATTTCAAAATCCGATGAAGAGTTTCTGCAAAAAATAGATGCATGCATATAAGTATGTAATACATACGTATGCATATGCATGTGTGTATATAATTATATGCATATGTACCAACACAGATAATGGACATAGAGATGAGATAGCAGCAGAGACGCAGACAGAGATGCACACGCGTCAGGCAGGGACGATAGAGATGCAGACCCAGGCGCAGGCGCAGACGAGGCTTAGCATTTCTGCTGAGCTGACCAGGGCAAGCATTGCCACGTCATTGGCGTGATGGTCTGGGAACCATTATTGCTTAGAAAATTCTGGGTTCCCACAGAGGATTTCTTTTCAACAGCATCCAAATGCACCTAATGTTAAAAGACACTCCTTGTCTACGGTGTCATCGGTGCTTTTTTCGGTAACGCAGTGACAGTGAGTACACACATGTACTCATGTCATACGCAGTCCTGTATCTTTAATGGCTTTTCTCAGGATTAAACAAGAAAAGATTTCGGTGCGATGATGCCTGATCTTCCTTGGTCCCTGGGCCCCCAGCACTCTGCCATGTCAGAATCCATGACCTTGAGCTCAGCCTTTCTTCACAGGTGGGTTCCGTAAACAGTCCAACCCTCCTGTGTTCTTTGCTCGCTCCTTCTTGGAGAAGACACAGCCAGGCTTAGTCATCGCCGCTGCCCTTGTTACACCAGTTTCCGTAAGAGGCCTGAGACCTGAAATACTCTCCTACCCTCCAGAGCACGTCTACGGGAGGGTGGGGGCAAACCACGGGATGGGGTTCCCACTCACACGTGTTCTTTGCAGCCTAGCTGCTCGACTATTAAAATGTGGGCGTCTCAGGCTCTTTAGGAATATAGTGTGTGTTTAGATTTTCAAATAAATTAAGGAAGGCTTGTCAGTTCTCAACAGCTCCGTTCATATGTTTATTATACATATTTCTTTCCCCAAGAGTAGAACAATGAATGTGAACCTAATAGAAACAGTTTCGGTGTCTTATAACGTGCAGCCCACACCACGTCGACACAGACAATATCAAATTTTCTCTCATCTCAGAAACGTTTCATATTCTGTGGCACGTAAGCCTATCAAGAGACAATTTTCTGCCAATATCAGTGTTGTGTATTTCATGTTCAAAGCGGAATTAGTCCTGCATGATGACAATCCTGTACCACCGGGAATTTTGAATTTATGACAGATAAAATGAAAATGGTCACTAAATTGGGTGGCTATATCCATTTCCCCACTTTCCAAAGTATATCTTTTTTGCCTTAGAAAAATATATATTAGAAACCAAAGACGTCTGTGAGGTCATTGAACCACTCACATATTTTCACATACCTCAGAGATTATTGTATATTTTAAAGAAATAAAGAGAGCTCTTACAAGCAGCAGAAAGGAAATGATGTCCAAATTTCTTTTTCACCATTGTTTGATTTGATTTAGAACATATTAAGAATTAGCAAAATATACATATAGGGCAGGGAAGACTTTTAGAAGCCATTTGTGCGGAACACTTAATACCATTAGGAATAGACCCTATGGTCAAAAAACTTGGAAGTGCTTGGAATAAATTAAATCAAACAGATTCTTTTATTGAAAAACTTTCCAGAACTCTTAATAAACTAATATATATTGCAACTCTCCTGGATATATGGTCTTCAAATGTTAACTTATCTAAACTTACTGGGCCACCGTACACGTTTGGTGGCAGACCTCTATTAACATCTTGAGTCACATGAGTATTCTTCAGGACAGAGTAGAGGGAAGTTACAGCAGGGACTAACTCCCCTCTTGGACTTCCTAGGACATCCATCCTTGCTATGTCTACAGAGTGCCGAAGAAATCCAGCAGCTAAGTGGGGAAAAATCAGAACCAATGAATTTAATTGAAAGAGCTGTGTCAATACAGCACAAATTGATGGAGTTACTACAGTGAGATACCAGTGCCATGTAAAGCCAAGTCCCCAAGTATGACAATAATCTAACTGAGGCATAACCAAACGTTAAAAAGTAATAAAATGGCCACATGAAAACTAGTATATGCCTCTCAGACACATCTCCCATTTATTCATTTTACAAATAATTAGGGAGCCTTCTGTGTAAGCCAGGCATTGGACCAGTCACTGAGGGCACAGTAGTGAGCAGACACCCAAACTCCCACCTACACTAAGGTTTTGGAGGTCCCTGGTGGTACCATCCACACATTATTTATATCTTTGCTCCTGGTGACGTATATCAGGCTCACATGAGCTTTACCACAATAGAGAGACCATTATAATCACCCACAATAAGAGAATACCAGAAATATGTTAAAGGTGAACACTTCCTACTAAAAAGTTATGGATATAATTCAGTATGCAGATGATTAAATATTTTAAATACACATATGGTACTCTCTAAGCCATTAGGGTAGTCAGAGCCAAAAATGACATTTTTATCTCAAATTTCTGTTGAGTTTACAAAACAACTTTTTACAGGTTTCCTCTAGATACTTTCCATCCCAAGAAATCATGAAGCTATTATGTTTAGGAAATGTCACAATATCTCCCCACACCATAGAGGAACTGCATTCCGATACTATTTCCAGGCAGGGTCCTACGTTTTCCAAACAAAACATGAGCTAATCTGAAAGTCTTCATCCGATGCGTGTAAACGGTCCCCGTTGTCCCCGCTGGCCGGGGTGGGGACGGGGCCGGAGCGATTATACCGTTAAGGGAGCGTGGCTCGCTTGCGCAGGGCAGGTATCTGCCGCTTTCCACCGGGTCAAGTCGGGGAAGGACAGGAAGGTGGCCTGCATTCTCCTCCTTGTCTCCAGCTTGAACAGCTGCCCCCCGTCCACCCTAAACCTTCGCTCTGGTGCCCAGGAACAAAAAGCAGCAGCAATGCAGGAAGACGCCTCCATGCATTTGCAGTGGGCAGTGCGTGAGCGCATGCTGAGTGCCCGGGCACGGGGGAGACCTAAAGGGCAGGCACCTTGAGAAGACGGAGATGACAATGGCTTCCTCCTGACTTCTTCCGATGTCTTCATGTAGAGCAACTGTAAAAATCCACCTTCAGAATGACAACTAAGTCAGATAATTCACAATCTACTGATCCCTGACCGTGTGTCCCTATGTCCAGTGACAGTCCCCGTCTGAGTCAGTGACCGATGCTTTCTTGACCATACGACATGTGTTTCTTACATCAGGGTCTCTACCATTTCCGGTGCTCCGCTCTCTCCCCTCGTGGCAGAGGTTGCAATCTATTGTGCAGGCCCACGTCTGCATGATGGAATTCTGTTGGGGCTGCCTTTTCTTCCCCTCTCATTTGTGGACCAAAATAAAAATCAAAGTATTTGAAAGGAAGTCCAAGCTTCTGGTTTCTTCTGAAGAACTGAAATTCGTCACAACCCTGGCCTCAATATTCCTTACAAGGCACAGCCTGCTGGGGCTCAGGGGCACGAGCGCTCCAATTCCATCTACGTTCTACCACTCACGTAAGCCCTGCGGATGGTCTTCATTTAAGGAGGGCCGGACTCGCTCGTGTTAAACCACCTGCTTTACTCCTGGAGGCAGTAACCACTCACCCCAGTGACCACTGACGCTCAGCAGGTGGAGATGACCTAGCGAGGGTAGCGCCTTCGTTCCTGTTGACGTAGGTGCTAGTCAAAGCTCATCCAGCCGGAATGCTCTGTCCTCGTGCCCAGCAGTCTCTTGGACCTCAATCCATCAAGTATTTCTTCTTTCTCAATTCTTCACCATTTTCCTCTTTATTGATTCTCTCCTATACACAGTTATCATCTTGAAGGAAAAATAACACACTTGCCCTTACACTTTGTCTCCCTCCAGCTACTCCCCCTCTCTTTCCAGCCAAAACATTTCTGAAAGAGGAAGCGTGCCTTGGTCTTTGCAGTTCTTCCACCACCCTAGACCCAGCAGACCTTGGGCACCCCTTTCAGGAAAGTCAGCAATGGCCTGTTTCTCCCAGCCCAGGAGACAGCTTTTATTCCTCCCTATGTTAACCTTGGTACCGTACCCGTCACGGATGGGTATGGACTCCTACCTCGAAATTCTGTTACTTCCTAGACTCCACAGAAGGACTGTCTCCTTGTCTTTAGTCTCATCTTTAAACAATCATTTTACTTATTTCATCAACGATTTTAAAAACTTTATTTTTTTAACATAAAATCCTAAGTGCCTCGTAGCCCTCCAACACTATATTCCTAATTCTTTCCGTGCCCCTTTGAATCAGACCTGACAACGTCACACCCATTTTTCAATGACAAAACATCACCAAAGAGGTTGAACGAGCATTACAAGGGCTTCATTTAACAGGCCAGTTGGGACTCAAATCCCGGTCTTTCTTACGACCAACCCCGTGCTCTGCTTCGTCTCCTCTTTCTCAGACTTCTTGGTGATGCCCGGGTTCAGACCTCAGTTCTCGTCTCATCTTAGACGTTTCTAGGTGCTATTCCCATGATGCCCTTGGGTTCACCGGTCACCTTCCCATGATGCCCTTGGGTTCACCGGTCACCTTCCCATGATGCCCTTGGGTTCACCAGTCACCTTCCCATGATGCCCTTGGGTTCACCAGTCACCTTCCCATTGATGTACTCCAGCAATGCACTCCCTTCCAGGCTTCCCTTCCAAGATCTGAATTGTTTATTATCCCCCATGTTCTGGTTTGTTTTTCTCACCTTTATGTTAATATAAAGGCTTCATTCAGCTTACATGGGTATGTGACTATTTTCTTTCGAGGGAGCCATGTGTCTTCTTACACCGCTCGTCCCAGTGCGCTGTCTGGCCCATCGGTGTTTAATGAATGTTAACTCACTGAGTGAAGGAAAGGACATCTGATTGCTGCTGAGCATCTCCACTTAAGGCATGCACAGTCCCCTCTTCTACTTGGTCTGTATTTTAAAGTCAGCCTATTTCAAACTTTACCTTTGGTCGTTTACCCCATAACTGACTCCGTCCCAAACTCCTCCTCCTAGAGCGTAATGCTAACATCTACCCAATCTTCTTAAGCCGAAAATCTGCGTACCAATCAGTTTCTCTGCCCCCATCCCATCTAATTGATTAAAATATCCAGTTAATTTACTGCATAAATACATCTCGAACGCACTCACCCAGATGCATTCATGGTGTGGGTCCCATCATTCCAGGTGGGACATGTTAATCCCATGGTCTGCACCCTGACTTCCCAGCCTCTTGCAATCATTCCTCACAATATTATGGGAGCACTCACTTTTTCTTTTCTCTCTCCAGTCTCTGTGCTTTACCTGTCTCGCAGTTTGGCAACTCTCTTTCTGTCCCACACAATAAAACGTGCCTCCCTAATCAAGCATATGAGGTTCCATGTGATCTGGCCTTTAGTTACTCGTCCACCTTCTATCCATCATCTCTGTCTTCATATATTGCATTGGGTAGTTCTGAACCACTAGCATTCTTGGCTTCTCTCCTTCTTCTCCAGGTTCCCTCCCACACCTTTGCCTCCTACAAGATGTTATTTGTTCTTAAACGTCTCAGTTCAAGGATTGTGTTCTCTGAGCAGCCCTTCCTACTTCCCTACAGAGCTTTAGATACTCTTGATACTCTTTCACCTATGCATATATAGCTCCATTTTAATATTGATCATCTTACAAACTATTTCTTTGCCCATTTCTCCATGAAACTGGTAGAATGGTGAATGTTAATTTTCTCTAAGTATTGCACGGTTTAATGGAGAATTTCTACTCACTGATGCTTATGACAATCACGCAGTGTGGGTAGGGATGGTCTCTTGTTTTTACAGATAATTAAGTTGATGAGATTCATAGAGGCAAGCACGTGAATCCATATCGTGTGATCCTTAACCTCATACACTTTTCATTACATCACCTTTATTTGAGGCATTAAGCAGTCAGACTAGTGCTATAACTAAGTATTAAGGATTAGAGCCATATCCACTAGAGAGGGAGTGTGTGCTTGTGTGTGTGTGTAATGCTAACAGAGAATTCATTTATATTCACCTTCACCTATGCAAAGAGCAGTCTGAAATGTAAAAACTCAATTGATTGACAACATACACTCCATTGTGCATAATTGAAAGCTATATGATCATCAAATCAATGCCATTGCAGCCTGGGGACAGAAAGTAACCACATTAACTCCCTGTTGAATCCTTCTCTCTCTCTTTCTCCACTTCTCTCTCTTATAATATTACACACACACACACACACACACACACACACACAAAATATATATATATATATATATTAGAACAGAGGTCATGGAAAGCACCTTTTATTGTCTCAACATCTGGCATGATTAAAATGTAGAGCAAAGAAAACACAGATTTCACCCAAAAGTCCACCCTTTCCATTAATCCTTACATTCCCTCCTTGATTTTGTCTTGTTTGCTTTCATTATGATGGGATGCTTTTCCTTAGCCCACAGTTTCTTATATTTAAGTCTATTACATTTCACAAAGGCAAATAGGTAATGACTATTTAGAATTTAAATATATGTTAGTTTCCTTCCTCTATTGGAAAGTTTAAAAACACACAATATTCATGGCTGCTTGCAGACAGAAATAACCTTGCATCATGGTTCTGTACAATCACATGTCCATGGACAACAGTAGAGACAATTTCAAAGGAAGCTCTCTTTAAAGAGGTTGGATTGTGTGACTGTGGCCCATTTTGCCTCTTCAGCTTTTCCTCCTTTCCCCTTTTGCTGCTTGAAAAGAGGGCACGATGCTCCGAGGCATGGCTGCCATCTGCAACACGGGGAGCAGGTGCTTCTTGAAATGATGGCAGAGCAAAAATCTCGAGTGCAGACCCTTGGTGACATAAGTGAGCAGCTATACCAACCCTAAACTTACCTGTTTAGGATGCATGATCACGTGAGATGGTTGGTCTCGTCCTGTTTAAGCCACCAAGTTGAGTTTCCTGTCTTTGCAGACGAAAACATTCCTGATACAAACGTTCTCATGCAAGAAACACTCTTCATCTCTACAGCTGAACAGGAGGGGATGGTTCAGGACTCATCACCAAGGTGTCCACTTTATCCCAATTTAGAAAATAAAATCGCAGTAGAAGAACTTAACAAATTATTGAAACCACTTCATTTTAAAATTTAGGAACTTAGAGCCCATAGTCATTTAGTGTTTGTTCAAGGCCACTCTGTTGTTGATGCTTGAACAAGAGTCCTGGCATCCTGAACACCACTCTGAACGCTCTCTTGTAGCTCTGAAAGCAACGAGAACGTTTACGTGCAAGAGCTGAAATACAGATGAGAGCCTTGCACACACTCGTCACTCACTTACTTTGACAGACCCAAGGTTGAAAAGTCAGTGTTTAGGAGCCATAGGAGAAAAATAAGAATTATTAAGGGGTGGAAAAATATTAATTTCATTAGAAAAATTGCAAATGATCTCAATACGTTTATAGCCTATGGAAGACTGAGGCAGGACATAGTCATCTGGAGCAGAAGATAACCTCTAATAGAGCACAGGCCTTCTCTGCTTTGTTTGCATCTCCATTCATGGTACAACCCAGTCATGCAGAAGATGTTGAATAAATGCTAATTAAGTGAAATAGTTAAAAAAGGAATGGTGAATAACCATATATCGTATCACTTCCATAAAAGTAAGACTAAGAAAAATCCCCTTGCTAACACAGAAAGGACTTAGGCAGGTTATCAAGGGAGACATTTACAGCAGTGAGTGGTTACATACATCGATATGTGTATCCTGACCATGAGAAAATCACTAAAAGAAGATTACTGAAATAAAAAGGAAGATTGATCATGCAGGAACAATAATTAAACAGGCAGTTGATTTCTCAATAGTGGTCATGGAAGGTGGAACACAGTGAATTCACAACTTCAAAATGCTGTGAGAAAATGACTATTAACTACGAATTCCTTTCCTGGCTGAACCATCAGCCCACAATGAAGACAAAAATAAAGAGAATATACAATAACATAACAGTAAAAGAAGTGTATCCTGAACAAATAAAATGATCTCAAAGGGAGAATGGAAATCTACTAAGGAGAGGTAAGCAAAAAAATTGATCAACTCATGGTTAGATCTAAACAAACTGTTTCAAACAATAATAGTAATGTTTAATTTTAGCACTTTAAAAAGGTTGAAATAATTCATCATATAGAAATAACATTTAAGAGAAAATTTGTTAGTTTTAAATTGTTCTAAAGTCCTTATGTAAAAAGGGACTAAAGACAGTAACTTTAGACTGTTAACATGTAATCAATTAATTATTCATGTTGATATTTTAAGGTAATCACTAAAATGATATGAATAAAATGTGTTTTCTTTTTCTTTCTTAATTCAACATACGTACAAAAATTGAGAAACCAGATAAAGAAGATGTGGTGCATTTACACAATGGAATATTACTTGGCCCTAAGAAACAGTGCAATACTGTCATTTACGGCAACATGGATGGATCCTGAGATTATTGTACTAAGTGAAATAAGTCAGACAGAAAACGTCAAGAACTGTATGACTTCGCTCGTGTGGGATTAAAACTGACAGCACACAGTCTGGAAAGAGAAGTGACTCTGGGGGGTGAACACAAAATGCAACACACAGATGACGTATTATAGAATTGTGCACTTGAAACCTATATAATTTTACTAACCAATGTCACCTCAATGAATTTAATAATAAAAAACTCAATTCATTAAAAAAGAGAGACACTCACAAGGTAAACATAACACCAGCATGGTGAGAGAATTTAACATACTTCTCAGTCATCAATAGATACAAATACACATCGCTACAAAAGAATTGAACGATATAAGGAAACAGCAGTGAAAAGAAGAGCTTTGAGCTAAAGCATGGTTCATATTAGACAATGCACATGTTTCTGGAGCACACATGAAACTTCTATGAAAACTGACCATGTGTTCTGCCCTAAATCAAGTGCTAATGAATTTCAAAATATTAAGTATTCTACCACATTCTCAAACAATGATGAAATTAAATTAGCAATTAGCGTTAAACATAAAATAAAGTTAACTCTACTGCCACATTTGAAAAATTTAAAAAACATAATTCTGGATGGCTCATGACTCAAAGAAAAAATTATATTGGAAATGTTCAGACATGTAGAACTCTGTAATAATGGATACAAGTATGCAGCACATAGAACTTGGGGGATTGGTGCGAGAGGGCTAAGCTGTTAAGTACAGGGGATATTCTTAAATGCTGATACTAGGTGAGGAAAAGAAAGACTGAAGTAAGAAGCTGAGAGTTCATCA
>PVJL010014075.1:9219-29631 GCA_004026885.1 Lyroderma lyra | reverse complement strand
AGTGCGGGGTGCGGGTGCCAGGTGCGGGGTGCCAGGTGTGGGTTGCGGGGTGCAGGGTGCCGGGTGCTGGATGCGGGGTGCTGGGTGCCAGCTGCGGGGTGCGGGGTGCGGCCTCTGGCTGGGTGGGACCCGCGCTCAGAAGGGGCGGTTCCAACACGCCTGTGCCCCTCCCGCCCCAAATTCCATAAATCATCGCAACTACTTGTCGTTTTTCTTTTTTTAAAGGCAAAACCAGGAACTACTTGTAAGTGGAGGTGTGGCAGCTAGGGAATGCGGGGCACCGGGAAGCAGGCGCCCCGAAGCGTCGAAAGTGCCGCGGGCAGCACACAGAGCGGGATGGGGGTCAGGCCCGGGTGACCTCAGAGCCTCGGAAGCGCCTAGAAGCATCAGGGCGGGGCGTGGCGTGGCGAGCTGACGGTGGACGGGGCAGCAGGGATTTGGCCGCAGCTGGCGGAGCCCTCTGCGGGGAGCCGGCGAGGGACAGAAAGGATGGGACAGGTGGCAGCCGTGAAGCGGCCTGTGGGGATGTCCACCAGCCAGGCCAGTTGGGTTTTATTGCTTTTTTAAAGTTATGAGCAGACAGCCAGGTCCATGGAAAGTTCAGGAAGGTCTGGGCTGTGCGAGGACCCAACCAAAGCAACAGCTGCACAGAATAGAAACTCCGGAGGAGCGAAGGAAACAAACAAAACGGGAACGAGGACAGAAGGCTGCAGAGGGTCACCATTCAGAGAGCAAAACAGTGCTCTTTGCAAATGTTACAGAGAGTTTCAGAAGCAAGTCTGAGGCTAGCTTCTGGAAGTTTCAATCAAAAACAAAGAAATGGGAAATGGAATGAAATGGAGACGTGTTCACGTTTAGGAGGCCGAACACCCTGATCAGCGGGCTTTCAGAAAGCGAGATCCACGGGGGAGGATGTATTTGAAGAAATAATCAAGAAGGGTCCCGAGTGGAAGGACCGAGTGTGTCCTTGTAGGAGTTCCCTTGGCTCCCTGCACAATGACATGTGCACAGACACTGACCTGGGGTGTGCCACAGCGACACTGCAGAGCCTCGGCGCCCTGCACGATGACCGTGCACGGACATTGACCCGGGGCGTGCCACGGTGACACTGCAGAGCCTCGGCGATAAAGACGAGGTCCTGCAAACGCGCAGAGATCACAGTCACGGCGCGCCCCAGCCCGCCTGCTTCCCGCACGGAAAGCTAGAAGGCCGCGGCGAACCCCTTAAAAATTCACGTGGAAAACGATTTCCAGTCTTCTTTTCTGTTTTCTGTCCAAGTTTCTAACAGAAGTGAAGGCAAAGCCATGTCAGACGTTCAGGTTACAATTTTTTTCTACGTCCTTTTCAGGAAAATAATGAAGAAGGGGTTCCACAAAATAAGGCAATAAGCCAAGAAGAAAGAGGACCCAGGAAGCAGCACCCACAACAGGAATGAGGAGGGGCCGTCCCGAGGGCTGGCCAGCTGCGCCCGCCGGCCCGGGCCTGAGCCCCGACAGGTGCGGACGTGCAGCTCCGAAACGGGGCCTGTCCCCGGCGCACAGGGCGAGCTGGTCATCGGACACGTGTGTCTAGGACACCAGCGACGGAAGGTCCCCGTGGGAGCTGCTGCAGGTAGAAAACGAGGGGTCAGCCAGGGAGGAGTGTTCTAGAAGGGAGGCCAGCAGGCACACCCAGGGTAAACACACATGCACACGTGTCAGTGTATTTCCTGGTGAGTTTGAATGTATGAAAGAAACTCCTCTTCTGGGGGGACGTCTCAAGATTAATAAGTTGTAGGCACACAGGCTATGAAGCCAATGAGTGGTGGGGATAACGAGGAAAATAAAGTCATAGATGAAATAAAGTGAAATCGGAGGACATTTCCACGGCTCCTCGGACTTTTGTTCACGTGACCATGACGAGGTGTGCCCCGGGCATTGCTCCAAATGGAAAGTACAGCTTGAAATGGTGGAGAAAGAGGGATGAAGAGAGTGGAAAGCAAGCTCCTAAATCAGCATCCTGAGTCACATCTCACGTGGTACACAGTCAGCAGGTACCACCCTAATATATGTATAATTTAAAAACATGGCAGGGATTCCGAAAAGACGTCGAGAAAATCTACTTCTGGGGAATGGAAATTAAAAGTGGGAATGGGTGAGGCTAGAGACTTTTTAAATTAGAAACATTAGGAAAACGTGACTTTTAAAATGATGAGCATGACTGTGTTTGAAAGAATAAATTTTAAAGGATATACTTACAGTCAGCACTTTGTATTTTAACTTCATTTAATGTCAAATGTGTTCGTTTTCTTTTATGGTCTTCATTTGTTTATGGTTCTTTGTGATCTTAATTTATTCATTAATATAAGAGTAAAACACAGCGCAGAGTGGAAACATTGCTGAAGACTGTGTACAGTACATTCCTGATGACGTTAAGTGTGAAACACACCAAGCAATGCTGTGTATGTTGTTTCCATTAGATACATGAATGACTAAGACGGAATAACAATGGTAATGCTGTTCTGTGTCTGCAACATTTTCTTAAAATCTGTTAAATTAATGAGCTATTAATTATAGCAAGACTTCATTGGTAACAAAATACCTTTTTTACTACAGTTTGGGATATTTCATAGTTAAAAAGACAAATCAGTAGGCAGCCACCCAACACTGAGGCAAAGCTCGGCCAGAGGAAGGTGCCTGGCCCACGGGGACCCACAGAAAGGTCCCCACCCAGACTGGTGGGGGGTGGCTAGGAGAGACTTGAGAAGGCAAGGACCTTGAGGGGATCTTGGCAGTGCTGAAGGTGGGGGTCTGCAGGTGGGCCCCTGGGGGGTGGAGTTGTATCTCCCCAGAAAGGGAGGGGCATTTGTGACACACGTGTTGGGGAACACCAGTAAAGGCCCCATAAACAGTGTTCCAGTGATCCTGGACCTCACCCCAGGGAGGGGTGAGTCCCACAGGTGTGAGCTGCAGGCTGGAGCAGGGGCAGGGAGACCTGCCGAGGCTCCCCCGTGCTCCGTGGCTAGAAGCCGGAGCTCATTATGGCGCCCACGGGGTTTGCTTCTCCACCTTCTGCACCACAGGCCGGGCACGTGCGTGCCGAATCTCTGTCCCCGGTGTGTGTGTGGGGGGGCTGGCCTTGTCCCACCTGGTAAGTGTGTCCAGCGTTCCTGTCTGTCTGTCCTGCGTGCAGCCCCCGCTCAGACTGGGAAGGCCTCTCAGTGCTTCCCCCCTCCCCCCCGCCCCCAGTCTCTGCTCTGTGCCCAACCCCCCCTCCTCTGCCCCCAGGGATTCCTGGGCTCTGAGTCACCAGGCCCTCAGGGTCCTGCCCTCCGGGTCCTGCCCTCCAGTCCTGCCCACGCGCGTGACTGCTTTGCTCTGCCCGCCTGGCCCTTCTGTGCGTGTGGAGGCCCTGCCAGCTGGCGTGTGCCGAGCGGTGTCTCCGAAGTGAGGACAGTTGAATGGATTGTCCCCGTGGAGTCCAGCTCAGGAGAGCGAGGTTGAGAGCCCCAATTTGTAACGTGGTCTCTTCCAGGAACTTCTCCACCAGGGCATGTGATTACAGTGGCGACGGTGACCTTGCTGTTCCGATCAGATGGTTCCAGGTCGGGTTTGGGGCAAGAAAGCTTTTGCATGGCTGGGAGAACGCCACCTGAAGTCACTGTAGGTCCCATGTTCCTGCCACAGCGAGAAAGCTGGTCTGTGACAGAGGCGGGTGACGACACAGCGAGCTGCGAGTGCGCCGTCAGTCACGCTGCCCTTCACTGGCACTTCTGAGGTCTCGGTGCTCTGAACTTGAAGTTGAAGCGAGGCCCGTCTTCCCGAGCGCCTGGAAGCTGGGGAGGTCATGGGATGGGGCTCCACCTGTCAGACCGGCCCTGGGAGACTTGGGCTCCCTGCCTTGTCGGGGCTGGGCCAGGCCTGCCCCACTCAGCCCCTCTCGGGTCCTCAACTCTGTGTGTAACCGCACGGCGACCGGCCACCTCGGGAGGACGGCGGAGCAAGTAGCAGGGTCCTGCTGGTGGCAGATGGGACAGACCACCCTGACCGAGAGGTCAGTTAGCTCCTTGCGGTCTGTAAGAAGAAAGGTGACCTCTGGAGTTTCACAGGGATAAGCTCGCACCAGTCTGGCGGAACCGCACCCGAAATAAGCAGAATGCTGCCGCACGAAGCCGAGTGTGTCTGCCGAGACCACCGGGAGCTGGGAAGGCCCCCGCCCGGGGCGCCTTCCTGCTGGGCCCCCTGGGCCGTACGTACGTGACCGCCTGTCACGCCGCGGCCGGCCCTTCCCGCTCCGGCTCCGGCTCGTCTGCCTCGGCCGGGGTTCGGATAAGAAAAGAGAAGCCGGTCTGCTTCACACGGTCACGAAACGTCTCACGGAGGCTGTTAGTGGCCTCGGGGGCCACCACTGACGACTCAGCCTGGGCACGAGCGGGGCTGGGGTTCCCCGCAGACGGCCAGGCAGCTGCCGCCATCCCCCCAAGGTCCACCAGCTGCCTGTTCTGCAGCCTCAAAGGTGCTGGGGGCCGCTGGCCCCCAAGAACTTTCCAGAAACTCAGGAATTTCATGGCAGCCTGTGCCCCTGATTGAAACTCTCACCTTCTCTACTTTCTTCCAAATTTTGGCCAAAGCCTCCCGGGGGCAGATTCTGACCGGGGATCCTGGGAAATGCAGTCCCAGCGGCTCCTCCGCCTGGAGAGGAGACCTTGGGAAAGGGCGGGGGTGATGCTGAGTGCGGCGGTCGCGTGTGCGGTGTGACAGTGGTGTGACCCCTTCGGCAGTGTAAGTATTACTGGAAAGTGGGATGCGCTCGTGGGTGCGAAGTCGACGCCCAGGTCCTTGGTGTCTCCAGCAAAGAACTGAACAGAAGTACTGAGGTGAGACAGAGGGAGGTTACCGAGGAGGGCCCACCCCCAAGGGGGAGGAGCGGCCCAGCAGGGAACCGGCTCAGGAGCCCCACCGACGAGGCTTTCCTTCCGTGTCTTCAGGGGCCCTCTGGGCGCGGGTCTCTTGATTGACAAGTCTGATTGACAAGGGGCCTATTACGCAACGCCTTCTGACTGCGCACGCCCTTTCCCAGAGTTCAGTCTGTTGTAATGATAGTAATGAACTCCCGGGCACGTGTGTGTTATTACAATGAGGGTATAATGAGGCGCAGGTGAGATGAAGGGCACCGTAGTGCTCACTGCGCAGGCGTTAGGGACTGGCTCAAACTGGTGGGCTGTTTTGTGCCCTTTGACTTCCTTGTCTTAGCTAACTTTTCCCCTGGAATTTTCCTGTGGTTACTCAACTTGGGGTGGGGACCACTAACAATAGGGTGGTACTAAGGCGGTGACTAGTCTAGCTGGGTGAGTCTCATGGGAGGGGGCCCGAGGTCCCCCCTACTCTACCTGCCTTCCTCACATCCTCTTGAGAGACGAGATCCCCACAAATCTCCATGGGAAGCTGAGGGGCTGGAGGTCTCCTCTTCTGTGTCTGCTTCCTGCTGAGGGTGGTCGTTGTCCCTACCTAGTGGGGACCCACGGAGCTCTCCCTCATCTGATCTAAAAGGGGAAGGGGCCTCGGGATCCGCCATGTTGACTTCTTTGTCAAGACGGGCTGGAAGCCTTGTTGGGGCACCGCTAGTGTCCTGATGGTCCCCAGATGAGGAGAAATTAATTTAGTTAGTAGTTTAAAGGCATTGATCTGAGAAATAGGTTTTAAAGCCCCTGTCACTGGGTGGCTTCAGGATGGAGAGTCTGTTGGGCCTGTGGCTTTGACTTCTGGCCCAACTGGTCATTCAGGTGTTATTGCCTGTCCAGGTCCACAAAGGCCTGGAAGGGATGCTTGCCTGTAGTGACTGTAATCAGCAAGCTGGAGACATGGGTTATAAGTTTCGGAGTAATTATCCATGGGGCACAGTCTGTTGCTCGGGGTGAGGAGCCAGAGAAAATGGATGAGAAATTGGACTAGGAAAAAGGTGACCCTGGAGCTACAAGGAAAAGGAGTCTGTAGTGAGGTGGGGAGAGGGCTGCCTTGCTTGGCCCACATCACAAGGACCTTGAGACCCTGGCAGAGTGAGGTGGGGAGAAGGAAGCTGCTAGAGACGAGGGGGCAGAGGTTCCGGAAGGTTTGTCCCAGGCCCAGCATCGGTGACGCTGTCGCTGGAGAATGCGTCCTCCGTGGCGCCGTGTCCAGGTTCTCGGTATCTCCAGCAAAGAATGAAAGGAGGCACACACCCAAGTGTGTGGGTGAAACCAAGAAGCAGTTTGTTGAAAGGGAGCTAAGGTGAAACGGAGATAGTTCATGAAAAGGGAAAGGACCCTCCTAAGAGGTAGGTGCACCCGAGCAGGGAGGCGCAGGAGCCCCCGTTACCCCGTTACCCCGGCCTTGGAGGTTGTGTTTTTCCGGTGCCAGGCCTTCCGCCCATCGGGGGAGGGGCCTCCGAGTGGCAGTTTGGATTGACGGGGATCCACTGCAAGACCTTTTCTGACTGCACGTTCTTTCCCAGAGTTCAGTCTGTTGTAATGACATTAATGAACTTCTGAGCATATGTATGATATTATAATGGGTATAATGAGGCTCGGCTGAACGGCAGGGCCTTGTGACTCTCCCTGCGCAGGCGTTAGGAACCGGCTGGAGCTGGAGGGCCTTTTGCACCCGCCATGGTCACTGTGTGTTACTCTTCTGCGGCTGCCTAGCTCAGGGCGGGGATTTCTAGTGAGAGGTGGCATCTGGGTGGGGACTACTCGAGTCCCCTGGGAGGGGTCCCGAGATCCCCCCAATTCTGTCTGCCTTCCTCACTTTTCTCCTGAGAGACGTGACCCGACAAATCTCCATGAGAAGCTGAGGGGCTGGAGGTCTCATCTTCTGCATCTGCTTCCTGCCGAAGATTGTCGTTGTCCCCGTCTGATCTAAAAGGGGGAAGGGGTCTCGAGATCCGCCTGGGGGACTGTTGACTTCTTCAGTCTGAACGGGCTGGAAGCCTTGCTGGGCTATCACTTGTATCCCGATGGGCCCTAGACGGGGAGAAGTTAACTCAGTTAATAGTTTTAAAAGCATTGGCCCAGGAAGCAGGCCCCAAAGCCCCTGTCACTGGGCGGTTACACGATGGAGACTACATGAGTGACTGTGGGCTAGGACAGAGGTGACACAGAGCTGAAGATCTAGGGAACAGGAGTGTACAGCGGGGGGCGGGGTCCTTTGTTTGGCCATCAGTGCTGATGGGCGCTTCTTCCGGGAGGCTGTCCTTGTGCTTTGGGGGGTGTCCAGCTTGCGTGGCCACCACCCGTGGTTTTCTAGTCCTGCAGACATTGTGCCACGCTGCCTGAAGCCCTTTAAAATGTTTTCGCTTAAGATAGAAAGACCGGGTTCTGCTGTTCACAGTTGAAGATCCCTCCAGACACACCTTCACAAGAACGTAAAGCCCTTTCTACCAAGTTGGCTGAGTTGGGTTTCTGTCATTTGAGACCAAGACAGTCCTGACTTCAGCAACTTGGTTAATTCAGGCTGAGTGAGAGGAAGGCACTAGCGGAGGGAAGAGACTTAAGTTCAGGTGGGATAAGACCATTATCCTGTGGATGAACCCTCCACCTTCTCACCTCTGAGCGAGAAGAGGGGGTAGCAAGAGCAGGTGTGCGCGAGGGTGTTTGTGGGGGCAGGATGGGACCCCCCCCCCCGACCATCCGCTGGGAGAGAGGTGCGGGCTGGGGCCTGGAGCAGGGCAGCGGAGATTAAAGTAAGAGCCAGATGTGCACAGAGCTAACTGCAGGGGACTGTTTTGGATTGCAAAAAGGATAACTTCGTGCTCACACAACCTGATGCAATAACCATTTGGAAACTGCTTGGCCTTCTGTTCTCTTTTATTGGACTGACTAAATGCAGTATTGGTCTCCGGCTGCACGCCAAAACGAACCTACAGAACAAGCAACAAAAGTGGACATGTCCTTGTGTGTGTGTGTATGTGTATGGACTGGAACTCTTGTGATGCAAGTGGCACTTGGAAAAGGTTATGTTTTTCCCCTGGAGATAAAGAGTAATAGAATGGTGTCAAACGTTAGAAAAATAAGAGAAGCAGCAGGCTGGGTGGAGAGAGTGCGGCGCAGGGATGTGGAGGGCTGCGAGGAGCCCGGCCCCACGGGCTGTCTGGGTGGGGCCTCCAGGTGCACTGCAGCCCGCACCCCTGCACTGAGGCTGGGTCGGGGGCGGTGGGCTGGGTGAGGAGAGCAGACCGGAGGGGAGAGGGTGAACACAGGACCAGAGGGTGGGAGTCGCAGGTCCTCCCAGAGGCCACAGGGTGGACAGAGAAGACACTTGAAACAGGAAGGACAGTGGGCTGGGTGACAAAGAGGGGGTGGGGTTTGGGTGATGCCAGGGAGTCGGAGCGAGGACAGGAGGACGCCGCCAGGGGTGGGGTGGGGTTCGGGTAAGGTCTCAGAAGGGGGCCCATTCAGAGAGCGACAGTGTCCGCGGTGTGTGTGACAGTGACCATTACACGCTGTCTTGTTCATACCCTTTCTCAAGTGACATCCTCTCTCAGTTTCCTCTTCCGGGAACCCTCATGCTTACGTCATCCAAACTAAGGGACCCTCCGAAGAGGGTGAGAGGACCCTGGAGTTCGCTGTCACACCCTCGCTCCGGCAGGGCTGGCCTCTGGGAGGGACAGGCCCACACGCCCCCTGCAGAGCCTTTCTGTGCAAAGCCTCCTTCAGCTCTTACCTCTGGGCTGCAGATGGGGTGTTTTAGGGGGACGATTCTGTGCCTTTTTTTTTCCAAGTAACCGAATTCTCAGTGACAATACAGTTGTTGAATGAATGAAGGAAGACTCCAGGCAAAGAACCGAGGCTGAGCAGACCGTAAACTGACCCCAGCCTGGGGCTGGGCTGAGGGCGGGGTGGCCAGTGCGAGCAGCTGAGTGACAGGGCAGGCCTGCAGCGTTTGCAGGGCTCCACAGGGACTGCGTTGGGGTTTGGGGTGGGTCCGGTCGGGGCTGAATCATCAGCATGGGATACGAGGGTGGGGTTAGTGGAGAGATTTTGTGGAAAAAGAAGGAGGGATGAGAAATTGAAACCAGTCTTCCTGTTATTTCCAGACATTAAACAAGGGAGCTCATCGAATCCTAACCACCCCCCCAAATTAGGAAAAAATCAAATGACTGTCCAAGGTCACACACCAGTAAGACCCTGAAACAAAACTTTACCCACTCAGGGACGGGTCCCATCCAGAATCCCCGCCTGAGCGTACGTGGACTCCTCGGGCACCAGTCTCTTACAAGGTGTCCTTGAACGCCTGCTCGTACCTTCCTCCGCCCTGAGTGTGAGTGCTCTGCAGCTAATAGGACCGTTGTTAAAGATGAAAGCCCCACACCACAGTGGAGGCGCTTGGCCATTTAAAACATCCAGTGAGCAGCTCCCAAGCACCCACACGGTTCTGGGCGCAGGCTGCAGCGTAAGCAGGAGACCGGTCCCTGTCCTTTTAGATGGAAGCTAACTAGTTTATGGCTGCTTTTTACTACCAGCCCTGAGGATCTTCATCAAGCTTAAGACATTCTGCCTGAAAGATTCCTATGAGAATCTTCTGTATCAGTTATTTACCCAAGACCTACATTCCAGTCTCCTGCTAGGGAGGCTGATTCATATTTTACTGGGTAAATACAAACACTGTTTTGAATAAAAACAGTGGAAGGACATCTAAAACCAAAAGTCCGAGGAGTCTCCACTTTGAATTTCTGGTGAACACACGAATCTCAGTAAGCGGAGATTACAGAGCCTCCTGGTTTGAGGTCAATCTGGACCTATTTCTCCTAAGGACGCTCCCACCACCTGAAATCTAAAGGCCAAGGATGGGGAGCCTGCACCTCCAGTCCCACCGCGGGGCCGTGACAAGTGATGGATGCTGAGGCACGGAGCAAGGGGAGGAGGAGAGGCCAGGGGAGGAGGCGAGGCCAGGGGCACCCCAGCAGGGCAAGAGGCAGGGAGGGGCGGGGGTGCGTGCACGAGGGAGGCCATTTGCCTCCCTTTCCCGTGAACACCCGCGCTCCCGCGACGCCGCCAGGGCCCCGTGCAGCACGTGGCTCGCCTGCGTAGGCGAAGGAGGAGGCCTGTTCCAGGAACCACACTAGTTCTCCACGTACGATGAAAGTCCTTCATTCCCCAAAGCAGACGCGCGGTTCTTATCTCCTACCCAGAATCTCCAGCGATGATCCTACAACATCTTAATTGCCTCTTGTGTCGCAAGCTTCTGTCCTCCTGCCTGCCGCCCCGCCCTGGGGGCTCGGCCCGCGTGCTCTGTCCTGCAGGAGCCCTGTACAACACACTCCTCTCTCCCTTCCCCCTCTCCCCCTGTCCCCTCCCCCTCCCCTCCTCTCCCCTCCCCCTCACATATTTACGTGGAACTATACAAGGCGTGGGACACATTTAAGTTACATTCACGTTTTAGGCTGGTTTTGAAAATAGAAACTGACCGCAGGCACACGTTCTGATGTTCCCACATAAGTGATCAAAGGGCTATACATGTAACAGAGGGCCACCCAGGAAGGCTCCACTGACACTTCAAAAAAACAAAACCCCACACTCAAAAACAAAGAGATGGGGACAGGACCCTCAAAGTTTCCCGCTTTTAATTCCACAAAGACGAGCTGCCCCCTAGGCCGCGGTGACGGCCTCTTCCTGCAAAAGGACGCCCGTGCACCGCACTGTCCCAGCAGCAGGGAGAGGCCATCGTGCCCGCGGCCGCGGACGGCGAGAGTCCTGGACAGCCCCCCACGCCCTTCCCGCAGCGCGAGGCCGAGCGGGGTCTCCGGACCTCCGGGCCGCCGGGAAGCCGCGCCCCCTCCCGGTTCCGCTGCAGCTGCCACGCGGCCCCACCCCGCTGCGAGGCCCGGACCGGGCGGCGCCCCACGCAGGCGCGCTGAGGCCGAGTGGGCGTGGCCGGGGCGGGCCAAGGGGCGTGGCCGAGGCGTGCAAGGCGCGGACCGGGGCGGGACCGGGCGGACAGGGGCGGGCCGGAGGCGGGGCCGGGCGGACCGGGGCGGGGCCGGGCTCCTGGGTGTTTCCGTTGCTTGGACCCGGGCCGGAGCAGCTGCAAGGATCCCTGTGCGCCCGCATCCCTGCCACGCCGCTGTCCGCAGCCCTTGCTCCCTCCGTCTGGTGAGTGTTCGCCTGGCCCGGGGAGGGCCCCTCCGGCGGGGGCGCGGGGCGAACAGCGGTCCCCGAGCCGCGGACCGGGCGGGGCGGGGTCCGAGCGCGCGGTGGCGGTTCTGGCTCTGGGAACCGGCGCTGTCCCTTGTCTTGCAGGCCCGCGTCCCCTCTCTGGACCTGAGCAGTCGCCATGGCACAGGTAAGGCCGTGCGCCCCGCGCAGCGCTCCCGTTTACCAACTTTGTCAGCCGCGTCGGGGCAGTATTAGAATTTGCCTGGAAGCGCACAAAGTTGGAAATAAAGGGATCTGCTTTGGGAAATCTGCGCCTCTCGTTTCCCCTTTGTGCCCCACCCCTCTCCCGGTCCCGCCGGTGCCCCTCGGAACCCGCTCAGCCCATCCGGCGCGCCCGCCGGTGACGTGGCCGCGCTCACTGCCTTGTCTCGAGTGAATGTGTAAAAGGGGACCCTCCCTAAAATCCAGAGTCGCTAAAATTAGACCCAGACCCGGGACGACTCAGCGTGGTCACGTGAGGTGACCGCATTTTTTTTTTTTTCTCCAAGTTTCCTGTATTTTAATACTATGGGTGGGCGTTGGCCTTTTCCAGTCGCTCAGCCCAGTCTGCGCTGATTTATTTTACACATGCAGAATTTTAAACAGAAGAGCTCCTTTTCTTAAGCAACGAACTCGTGGAACGAGTTCTGGGTTGAATTTGCCTTGGGACTGTTCCAGAACTGGATGACCTAATACTGGCTTTCTTGGCCCTTCTTAACGTTTATCAAAAATACAAAGAGAAAACCGTTTAATTTATATAGCAGTCTTTAAAAATGGATTGTTTACAGCCTTTATGTGAATAAAATATCAGTGCTCAACAACTCCACCCCTAAACTAACTTTACAGGTCTTACTATCTGAACAACACATCAGCCCAGATACATTTTTTAAACAAGTGTTTTAACTATTCAAACAATGCCTGCTCTCATTTAGAGTTCACTTCCTTTTTTTTTTATCAGCTTGACTTATCAAAATTAAATAAGGTTTCACGGTCCTTTCCAGGAGAATAGGGGAGGATTAAGATGGGTTGGTAACTATTAAATTTATACAGTGTCTCCATTCTAACTTCCTCTTTTGCTGTTAAGAAATACTACAATAAAGCGATTTTCATATTCCTTCAAGGGGAAGCTTTGCTTTAGCTCTTTGCCCACGTAAAGGATACTTTCCTGTGGAATTCACCTTCCCGACAATGATTTTTCCGATCTTGATATGCTGCTGTGGTGACATAAATGATGGCTTAGCAACCATCAAAGAATAATTCTCTTTATCCTTGCTTATTTGGCTGTTTCTGAAATCTCTCTTGATATTTTTCAATCAATTCCTTTTAATTATGTCAACGCCTTACCCAAGAAAGCATCAGTGAACACAGTTTTCCAATTGTGGACATTAATGACTCCAAAGAATGAAAATAGTACAAAGGCCCTTATATATACAAAACATGGGAGAATGGTGGACAATGTGTCTATCACAGGATAACACCAAGACTGTTTTCTATCAAAACCAATTTTTACTAGTCATAAGAATTACAGGTAATGGTAACAGGACTCGGTATTGAATTTTGCTCTGGCTTTGGTTACTAGTTATCCTTGGAAGCCATTCAAGTAAAACATTTTGTTAAAATATTCAGTATTAAGATGGATTTTTGTTATCTTTATCCATTAGATGGTGTGCCCAATGCCTACACTTTGGAATTGTACTTCGACTGTCTAATTTCCTTTAAACCCCCAGTATTTGGAGGAAAGCCGAGGTAGCTTCAGTGTTAGGTTTCACGGTTTCTATGGTAGTTCCTTTTGTTGAACTGTGGCTGTGGGAACCAGAGACCTCCACTCTGTTGCCATCTGTAGACTAATGTGCCTGAGTCTCAGAGGTGCACATTTCGGCAATTTAAAATATATTAAAACGTAGCCTCCCACAGCAGTGATTCTTCATGTTTAGGAACTGTATCTTCCCTGCCGGTGGTTCCCCCTTCTTACTGAACATGAGAATCCATTGCCTGTAACAGTCCTCACACATCTAGGCATCAGTTATCGTGTATGTAGATCACGGGCACACCTGTCTTGTTAAGAATTTAATAACAAAGCTTTGATTGATCTTTGATAGATATATTGGAATTTCTTTTTAAAATATTAACACATCATGAGGGATATGTTACATGTTTGTGCATATTTATGTTAGTATTTTTAATTGTTTTATAAAAAACTATAAATTATAATTAATATAGTTGATATGAGTGCGATTTTTTCTTTTTTCTTTTTTTTTAGTTAGAATTTACCCCAATGCTGTCAGTGTAGGGGCACCAATGCTGTGGCAAATGTTGGGAACTCCTTTGTCATGTTGGGTGACTACAGGGGGAGCCGGAGGCCCTGTGGGCTAACCGCCCACCACTTGAGCCCCACCCTCTTCTTCTGCTCCTAATCCTCCTCCATTAGCAGCGAGCCAGGTGGGATTCTACCCGTGACCGCTGTGGCGGAGAGCAGCAGTCTCACCTGAGGCTTCCCCCTCTTCCTCAGAGAATGTGGCCGACTGCATCTTCTCCGTGACACAAGAGCGATATAAGTTCCAGCTGCACCTGCATGCAAATGATTCCTGGGCAGTATTTACCTTGTATGTTTGAAGCCATTCATTTGAATGGTTTTATATCCGTGGGGCTTGAAACCACGACATCCGTCTTATTTCAGCATTAACTTTGCTCAGTGAGCAGTAAATTGTGATTGTTGGATCGGTAACGTTTTCAACCATGTTCACGTTCGGTGGAAGCTGCTTCAAGATATTTACTGAGAATAGCCAGAGAGCGCTTAACAATTGCCTGGGTTATCTATATATGGTAAACTAGTTTTGAATTTTTTTTTTTCAGTTGTCAACTTCTGATTATATAAATGAATTTTTCATTAGATTTTAGGGTCATTTTCATAATCTGACTTGCCATATTTTGGGTTGAATTTCTTAAATTGGGTCCTGACCTATTTCTCTCATTGCTGAACTGGCTCACATGAGTTCTTCATCCTCACTATTTAGGTAGAGCCAACTCTTTCCAGATATTCTAATTTATTTTAAGTACTTAAAAGTGCATTTTGTATCCCTGGTTTGGAAAAATCAAGAATTGGCTGTATGTCATAGATGAATGATCCACTTAAACATTTTCATTCAGTTTAAAGCCTTTATATCTTTAATTTTCTTTAAGGTAATGAGACTTTAAATTATTAGCATTGGGGCAGTCCGAACTTCATTTATAAGGTTGTTTATGAAGAGTTACTATATTCATGGCAGCAGGAATGTCTTGAAAGCAAAACCAGGCTACACAGTTTTTCACTAGAAACTTCATGAACATCTGTGTTACCTCCCTATGCAAGGTGTGATTAGAAAACTCAGTGGTTGGTTGGAAGTCCCTGGGCTGTGGTAACTTAGGGAGGCCCAGCGCGGACTGAGCAGGGTCAGCGTGACCGAGTGCATTTGAGATGAAGCTCTTCCCGGAGGCGCTGACCACACGTGGATTGCGTCTTTCCCCGCCGCTCACTTCAGTCGGTCTCTGTAGTGGACGATTCCTTCTTGGAATCCTGGGTCAGGGCTCCCTGGTACCAGCGGCCTCTGTTGCCTCAGGTTAGTCACTCTCAGTTCCTACATCCTTTGTCTCTTGTCTCTGTTCTGGATGCTGAGAAAGAACTGGATCCAAAACCGCTTGGCTGCTGTGCCAGCTGCTGAGGAGTTCCGTGGCATTCGGCGAACTTCCTGCCCTTGTGTCGCTGCGCAGGTGGCAGGCTAGCGAGAGGGACCGTCGGTAGTGTTCTACCCTTGGTGACTTTATAAGTTTAAATGGTAGGAATTCCACAGTATTTTTACATCATAGATCCATTTCTGAAATAAATTTTATTCATGTCACCTGCGTGCTATTCTAAACTCTCAAAGACATCCGTTGATGTTTATTTTTAGTTGGTGTCCTAAGACCTTTGGCTTTAAGTGTTTTTGGACCCAGGCATTCAGCTTCGTTGCTTAGATAATACGTAAACCTGTAGGTGGTTGACTAGTTGGAAGGGGTGCGTGTCCCAGCTGGCGTCCTCTCGTGTTGTCGTTCCGTCCCATTCACATGGGCCGCGTGCACGACTGCGTGAGGCTCTCGGGTTCCCGCTGCGCGCTCGCCGACGCGGGACGTGGGGCGGGGACGGAAGCGCCTGGGATTTGTGCTCGCGGCGCGGTTTCAGAAATCAGTGTGACGGTGTGTTTCACAGAAGAGACGGGGGTGACTTGGCTGGCACTAGTCGTGTGGGACAAAGGAAGCACGGCATTCTAGGTAGAGGCACTACCAACAGCAGGAAATTCTCGGGGCGGGTGTGGGGGTTTGGCCTGACCGGGAGCTGCAGGCAGGATGGGATTGTTGTTGGGGTGCAGCTGTAGGCAGGTGGGGAGATGCAGCCCTGTCTTGGGAAGGGGTGCCAGAAGGGAAAGAATACAAGCTATTTTGTAGGGAATGGCAAGCTGTCACAGAGGTGTAAATTGGGGTGTGCCATGGTCAGGTTCGTGTGGAACAAAGATTGTCCTGGTGCTGATGTGACGTTGCATTTCTAGGAGCGGGGTGGGGTGTGGGGTTTGAGGGCCGGAAGGAGAGGGAAGACCACTCAGGAATCTGTTGTCACACTAGACAGTGGCCAGGGTCGGGGGAGGGACTGTGGGAGCACTGTTTGATTCAGGAGTGTGGTGGTGAAGGGTCAGGGTCACGATGACAGACTTGCTTGACCGGGTGGTCCGCGGTGTTTTTCTCTGAGCAAGGCGTGCAGGTTCGGGGGTGGGGGCAGACACAGTTGTTAGTGGATTTGCCGAGTCCTTGTAAAACAAGTAAGGTGGTGCTCTCTG
Source organism: Lyroderma lyra (assembly GCA_004026885.1). Taxonomy (NCBI): domain Eukaryota; kingdom Metazoa; phylum Chordata; class Mammalia; order Chiroptera; family Megadermatidae; genus Lyroderma; species Lyroderma lyra. The sequence continues at coordinate 13,641 of PVJL010014075.1, read as the reverse complement.
TAATAGCCAACAGCAGGGTCTGTACGAGCTTTAATTCCTGTCTCATCTTCACAGCTCATCCATTTGTTTACGTATTATTTCTGTCTTCCTATAACTAAAAAAGATCTGAAGCTAACTTATTTCCTACCTTGGCGTGGGGCCAGCCACGTTCGTTAGATTTCTGCCCCTTGATTATCTACAAAGAGAAATAAAGTCATGAATCTGGGCACACTCCTCTGGAATGTGAGAAATCTACAAACCTGATTACTTTTGAGGTGTTGGTGTGAAGGAATGGGTTAGTGATACAAATTTTCAAGTGCTGTGCACAGGATTCCCGGAGTGCCACTTAGGTAAGGTGGCACCTCCCCTCCCGCCCAGGTGCTCACCTGAGGCTGGTGCGTTTGCCCACTTTAACTGACACGGCGCATCGCCGTCATTCACGGACAGGTCCACTTTCCGTCTTATTGGGTTTGCCAAGGCAGGTAGTCAAAGGAGCATTTAAGACACAAGGCAAAAAGCCTAAGTCATTGACACAATCTCTAAGTTATTTAAAACCTTCTTTTCTACCACCATGCATGTTACTTAAACTGTTTTATAGTGATGCTTCTCCCCCTTGCACTTGATTTGAAAAAAAGAGGTCCAGGTAGTAGGATAATTGGATGCAAAGGAAACAAACAAAAATAAGGAGCGTGGAAGGGAAAAGAAGGTAAGGCAAACCTAAGCAGTAGCTACGGGCCAGTTTGGGGTTAAGGCTTCGGGGTCTCCCCGTCTTTGATGGGGTTGGAGCAAGGGCGCGGACCAGGGCTGAGGTTTTCTTTTATTTACTTCACCTTGCAGCTCAGGTTGCAGTCATGTCCCACTAGGTTTTCCCCTTCTCTTGCTCATCTCATTTCTTCCTCAGTGTCGTAATTTTCAGTGCTTCCCTTTGCTTCTCAGTGGGACCCATGGTCACAGGGAGTAGTAGCGGGCCTGTGCTGCGTATGTCAGACACGACCTGCGCTGCGGACGGGAGGCAGAGCTCTGCCCGTGGGGCCCCGCCTTTCTTGGTGGCCCCCAGAGGCTCAGGGCGAACCCCCCAAGCCCCATCCCGCACCGTCGCCACCTGGCACTTGCCGGGCTCTCGTGGTTTGCTGTATGATTTCAGGCTCCTAACTTAGTGCCATGTGGGGTGCTGGGTGGGTGTTTAAGTATTGATGTCGTCGACCTGAAAGACGTTTAAACAGGGCTTCCTTCCCTGTGCCCTCAGGAAGGCCCGGGTTTAAAATGTTCCAGGTGGGTCAGCGTTTCCTCATCTTTAAATCCAGAGTTGTTACTTCTGATTTTTTCCTGTGTCCTGCAATTCTGTGTCTAGAAAAGCAACCCTTTGCTTGTTTTTTTTTTTTTTTGGTTTAATTTTATCCTCTTCCTTTGGCCTACCTAGTCTTTGAAGGTAAAGAGCTTTTTCGTGTAGCGCAAACAGAAAAAGACAATAAAATTACAGAGCTGAGGAGCGGATCATTTTGAAGGTGAGAGTTAAAGGAGTGAATTATGTGTTTTGGCCACGTATTGCCTGGGAATATATCTGATTCCCTCGGGAAGGCCCTGGTGGCGGAGGAGAAAGGTGAGAGTGTGACCCGTGGGTGGGTGAGGGAACGGTACCCACGTGGGGGCAGTGTAAGTGCCCAGTGGGGCGCCTGGGGACCCAGGAGGCAGGGGAAGCCCTCCTGCCTGAGTCACGACAGTCATGCTTGCCCATTGCAGACCTGTGTGTGGGCGGTCGGACAGGATGTCCCAACGGGGCTCTGCCCTCGTGACTCGGGCCTGAGTCACGGCTGTCCCGCAGACCACTAGTGGCTTTGCCTGACCGTATGGAATGTAACGAAAGTGTCTTCCAGGTTCTAGAAAGCTCTCAGAACAGCCAGCGGTTACTTCTTCGTCACAGTGACTGAGGTTCAGAGGATACTTGTTCCTTCTGTTTCTCACCTGATTCCCTCCTGTCCCAGCGACTTCTTGGATAGAGTCTTTTTTTAAGTCTGTTTCTTAAGAGCGTGTTTTCAGAAGCCATCGTGGGTTAGGGGGAGCTCACGGAGGTGCTCTGCCTCTCGGTTCACTCTTCAGGGTCCTTAGGCCCTCAGCTGCCCCCAAGTGCGCGCTGCCGGGTCCCTGGGCCCTGTCACTGCCAGGTCCCTGGGCCCTGTCGCCGACTCCCTGTGCTTTTGGACACGCCCTTTCTTTCCTCTTGGGACACTTTTGTCGTTGGCATCCTGCCATCGCCCTGTTGGATTTCTTGTTGCCTCCGGGGGGCCGTGTGGCACCAGGGTTGAGAGCCCGGTTCGGCTGTGGCCTGCCTGCCGCTCCCTCGGGTGGGCCGCCAGACCGTCCAGGCCTGCACGGCGCGGTCTGCCCTGTGGAGTTGCCGGCGTCCCGTCCTCCGGGGCGCGGGCTGGTCTTCGTGCACCTGTGCTGCTGCGATGGCGGGGAGGTGGAGCCCAGCCCGCCGTGGTGGATTTCCCACTTGGCAGAACGAAGAGGTCCGGCTTCGCGTCATGACCTCCCCAGTGAGATGAGTGGGAGTGCGGGTCCCCCCGTCCTTGGCCACAACCCTTCGTTTAGCTCAGGGACAGAGAGCTGCTTTCCCTCGGCACTGGGGGCCCTCTGGGAAACGCCCCTCTTCCCTTGGACTGTGTTCTTTTGGCCTCATGATCACAACATTCAAGTTTTCCTGTAGGTTCTCTCGTGGTGACTTTAATGTTCAGAGGAAAGAATCTTTCTTCTTCCCTTGAACCAGAGGGGAGACTATTGTAAAAGAAGTTATTCTGACACTGTTAAAATGGTAAGGGAGACTATTCAAGACTGTCACAATGGGGGAGAGAGATGGGGCTCAAGTCCAAGTGTAGCAAAGGCACTTGGGAATTTATAGCCAGTAGGCAGGGCGAGAGGGCCGGTGGATGGGAGTTACTAAGAGGAGGCATCGAGGGGCATCTTGCTAAAGGCTCACACCTCAGAGACGGGGAGGAGGACCTTGAGCAGACGCCTGGGGGCGGGGGCTCTCCCTAAGCTGACTCACCAGGAGTCTCCCTACAGCTGGGGTGTGCAGGCGAGGGTCAGCTCCCCCCGGGAGTGCTGCTGCTTCTGGAGGGGTGATTCAGTGCCACTGAGGAGGGAAGGTCACAGGGCTGACTGCCCCGGGGCGATCTCTCCTGTCATCTTCCTGCATGTGGTTGGTATTATGATACTGTGGTAGATGCAGCAGCTGGAGGCTGAGGTGGGAGAGAGATCTCTGTCCCTGCAGGCGATGTGCTTCCATGCAGCCATAGTGAAACACGTATGATTGTAAAGCGGGCAGCTATGTCAGCCCCTCCCTCAGTGTTAGATGGAACCCAAACAGCAGTGTTGAGGGACCTGGAAAGCATTCACCGGTGAAACAGTATAGGAGATGCTGGGGGCCTCCTTATCATAAGTTAAATTTACAACTTAGTAAAGCCTTCTGATGCTAAATAAAGATCTAATGATGTTGCAAACATTTTTTGGCGGAAACACTAATAAAATATGTTGATTGTAAGCACTATATATATTCTAGAGTAATGTGCAGCGGAATACTGTTCAAAGAATGTCTTTATGAAGTTCTGAATTCAGAGGTTTGTGTTCTTCTGGCACATAAACTACCAAGCACCTTTGCAGGCTTTGCCAGGTTACGTAGATCCCTCCTGTGTAGAGAGGCGGCCTGGAGGGACAGTTATGCAGTCAGAGCGTGGCTCAGACTTGGGGCCTTGGGTGGGCACCAGCACTGATGCAGGCAGGGACGCCCCAGGTCAAAGTGGCGAGAGACTTCGGGGACCGGAAGTGAGTCAGGAGGTGTCGGTGGGGCGTCGTCCTGGGCGCTGCCGGGGAGGAGGCCCAGGAACAGCTGGCGGGGTGGCCCCAGTGGCGATGGCGGGGTGTTGATCTGTGGCGGGGTCGGGGGGCTTGCCTAGCTTGTCACACGGTGACTTCATTTATGGACTGGCTGCGACAGAGCGGGGCCTGCTGTTCATGCTGTGTGCTTGTTGGCCGGGCCCTGCTGTGAGTAATGCCACCGTGTCCCCTGCCCAGGCTCTCAGAGGCACCGTGATTGACTTCCCTGGCTTCGACGAGCGCGCGGACGCGGAGACGCTCCGCAAGGCCATGAAGGGCCTGGGTAAGTCCCGCTGCCTCTGCGTGCTGCCACACGGGGCCTGCGTCTTCCCAGAACTCCTTGTGGGTTTGCAGTAAGGTTAACTTTAGACTCCCCTGATCTGAAGTGCACAGGAAGAGGAAAAGTACATTCAGGTAAAATGACGGCTGACCACGTGTGGCCTTCAGTGGCCGGTACTGAGCGGGCGTTGGGGTCAGCTTTGCCCGGGTGGCACCGATGAGCAGGGAAGCCCGCGCCCTGGCAGTGACCCCTCCCCGGTGCTGCTGCCTGGCCCTGACAGTGACCCCTCC